>JAQFZX010002640.1:0-17507 GCA_034682405.1 Hydroisotoma schaefferi | reverse complement strand
AAAGCAGATTTATTGAGACAAATTCAGTAGGTGTGAACAGGTCGAAATCTCTAATGGCACTGAGGGATAATACTAGAGTAAGATAGAGTGTATACTATATGAAGGGGTCGGCTGAGAATGGAGCGGAGTTGGAAAGATTAATCCACGAGTGATTGGTTGAGAGAGTTTGGGATTGAGGTCGGACGTGGCAGAGATTCCTGGCTGGTAAATGTCCGAAACGATATCGCACATTCCGCCTACCTTGAAATAATTGTTTCAACACTCCCTTGAAGGATCGTTTTGACAAAGGGGATTGCTAGGAGAATCCACAGGAAGTAGGCATAGTTTGACTATGGGGCGTTGAAGTTCTCCTTCCGCTGTGCGTAGAGTTACAGCCCGAACAAGTCCATCGGCTCCTGGATGGAGTATGATTACGCGACCAAGTTTCCATTGCTGTGGGGGGTACCTGTCATCCTTGATCAAGACAAGGTCATTGATGCAGAGATTGGTCCGATGATTGAGCCATTTCGGCCGTTGTTGAAGGCGAGCCATGTACTCGGTCGTCCAACGGTGCCAAAAATGCTGCTGTATTCGTTGGAGCTGCTGCCACCGATCCAACTTGTTTAGGGGTAGATCCCTTACATCTGAATCAGGAAGCGCGATGAGTGGGCAACCGATGAGAAAGTCTCCGGGTGTAAGAGCTCGTAAGTCATTGGGGTCCGTGGAGATGGGGGTAAGTGGTCGGGAGTTGAGGCAGGCCTCAATCTGGCTGCTAACTGTCGACATTTCTTCGTAGGTAAGACGTGTGTTCTGCATAATACGGTACAAGTGGTACTTTACAGACTTTACTCCCGCTTCCCAGAGTCCGCCGAAGTGTGGAGCTCCTGGGGGGTTAAAGTGCCAAGTGATCCCGTCATTACCAAGAGCACCAGCTACTTGATTGTGATGTTCACTTGAATAAAGGATTCGGAGCATTTCTTTGAATTCCTTGCTTGCTCCGGTGAAGTTGGTCCCTTGGTCACTGTAGACATCTGAGGGTAGGCCACGGCGAGCGATAAAACGTCGGAATGCATCAAGAAATGCTGGAGTGGATAAGGAGGTAACCACTTCTACATGGATAGCATGAGTCGCAAAACAGATAAATACTGCAAGATATCCTTTAAATGAGGCTTTGCTACGGGGAGGAATTGCACGAAGAGTAAAAGGGCCAGCATAATCTACTCCACACTTGAGGAAGGCTCGTGCTGGAGTGATTCGGGTGGCTGGAAGATCTCCCATAAACTGTTGTAGGCATTTTCCACCTTGACGTGTGCATACAACGCAGCGTCTGAGATATTTCCGGATTGTTTCTCGTGCGGAGAGAATCCAATATCGTCTGGACAAGCTTGCCAAAAGTAACTGGGGGCCGGCGTGATGACGACTGATGTGTTCATCCATGATGATAAGCTCAGTTAAGCGATGGTGCTTTGGGAGGAGGATTGGTCGTTTATGACTGTCAGAGATAGGGGCATTGGCTAATCGTCCGCCTACCTTGAGAAATCCACTGTCGTCGATAACTGGATTGAGAGGAAGAACTCGTGAAGTTACTGGCAGATTGGCTTTCCGTTTGAGGCAGTTCATTTCTATGTGAAATGACTCCAACTGGGCTCATTTGCACCCATGCCACGCGACGCACAGTCAGCAGGATTTTCTACTGCGCTAACATGAGACCACTGACTTGCTGGAAGTTTCTCCTGGATCTCTGTGACTCTGTTAGCCACAAACGTCTTCCATCTGGACGGGTGGGCACTAATCCATGCGAGAACGACAGTGGAGTCGGACCACGCTTGTACTTCCTTGATGGGCAGTTTAAGGGACTCTTGAACTTGGGTCAGGAGTTGAGCAAGTAGCAAAGCTCCGCAGAGTTCAAGTCTGGGTAGAGAGACTTGCTTCGTTGGTGCTACTCGAGTCTTGGAGGAGATAAGAGAGATATGAGGAACTTTGCTTTCTCCATACGCGCAGAGGTAAACGACGGCTGCAAATGCTTTCTCTGATGCATCGCAGAATCCGGCCAGATAGATGGATGTGTACCCTGTTGGTACAACGCAACGAGGGATAACTATGTCTTCGATAGAAGGGAGATTGTCTCGATAGTTGAACCATTCCTGTTGAACGGATTCAGGGAGCAGATCGTCCCAATCCAGCTTCAGCTTCCATAAATCCTGCATCATTATTTTTGCTCGAATTATGGTTGGGCCGAGCCAGCCAAGCGGGTCAAAAATCTTTGCTATTTCTGACAGTAGTTTACGTTTTGTGAGTTTATTTTCTGTAGTAAACTCAGTCAGGGAGATCTTGAATCCGAATTCGTCTCTTACGGGATTCCAAAAAATTCCAAGGGTTTTGACCGTTTGGTCAACATCCAAGGAAAAGTTTTCCTTGGTCCCACGCAGCTCCATTGGAATGGTTGCGAGGAGTTCTGGTGAGTTGGAGACCCATTTGCGGAGATCCATCTGACCTCGCTTCATCAACTCCATCAGCTGGGCTTGAGTGGAAATTGCTTGTTGTAGGGTACTCGTACCTGACAGGCAGTCGTCAACGTAAAAATCTTCTTGGGCAACCTTTGAGGCCAAGGGATAATCTATTTGCTCATTGCGAGCCAGTTGTTGCAGTGAACGGGTGGCTAGATAAGGAGCCGGTCCTGTTCCGTAGGTAACGGTACGAAGCCGAAAGTCTTCCAGAGGCTGGTCAGGACTTTCTCTCCATACAATCCTCTGCATGTCTTGGTCAATCTCAGATACAAGAATCTGACGATACATTTTAGCGATGTCTGCCGTAAACGCAATAGGATGTTTACGGAATCGAGTGAGGATAGTGATAAGGCTGTCTTGGATGACTCGGCCTACCATCATGGTTTCATTTAGGGATTGACCGTTCCCTGTGTGGGCAGACGCGTCAAATACGACCCTAAACTTCGTTGTTGTACTGGAGAGTTTGAGTACATAATGGTGGGGAATGTAGCAGGATGCTGCTGGGAGCCGCTCTACTTCATCCTGAGGAATTTTCTTCATGTGTTCCAGCTGAAGATACTCACGCATGAATTCCCGATACTCGTTGTAGTGCTGTGGGGATGCGGTGAGTCTTTTCTCCAAGGACAGTAATCTTCGAACTGCTATGTCTCGAGATGGTCCAAGGGGGAGTCGCGGAGTCTTAAATGGGAGCGATACTGAGAATCGTCCCTGGTTTGTGCGAGTGTGAGTGAGATCAAAGTGATTCTCACATGCTTGTTCTTCGGTGGTGAGACTGCGTTCAGGAGTAAGAGTCTCTAACTCCCAAAACTTCTCTAGCTGCATGTCCAAACTTGCTGAAGCATGATGGACCATAACTTGCTGAGAGGAAGCTTCGACTTTACCAGAGATTAGCCAACCAAGTTTAGAGTTGGTTGCTGTAGGAGTATTTGGTCCTCCATTCTTCCGACCGTTGGTTAGTAATTGAAAGAAAATATCTGCACCAAGCAGGATATCAATTGGACCGGGACGATGGAACTCTGGATCCGCTAGACTAATGCCATCCATGTATGGCCATTGGTTCGGATGAAGTTGGGAGAACGGTAAGTTTCCAGTGATCTTGCTCAACACCAGGGCTTGAACCGTGTATGATTGCCCTCCAGGAAGGCGAGACTTGAATGAGAAAGTCACTTGGCCCTTTGCAGGAGCACATGGAGTAGCTGAGAGGCCCATTACTTCTGCAGATGATGGGGACTTTGCAAGACGTAATCGTTTACTGCAGGCCTCCGTGATGAAGGTGTCAGTAGAGCCTGAGTCAAGTAGAGCCCTGTAAGAGTGGAAATGACCCATAGAGTCTTGTACTAGTACCGCTGCTGTAGCCAATACTGTTTGATATGGTCGATTTCCATCCGTAGCGTGATGAGACAGAGTCAATGGATTTGGATTGACTGGCGCTTGCTCCCTGTGGAGAAGCGTGTGGTGCTTAGCATTGCACTTGTGGCAAGTTCCTTCGTTGGTACACGCTGCTACTCCGTGTCCTGGTTTCATGCAGTTGAAACAGAGACCTGCTTTCTTCACAGCGTCTGCTCGCTCGCTAACTGGCATGGACATAAACGTGCCACACTTGAAAAGAGGATGATTCCCGTTGCTGCAAACCTTACATCCTGGTGATGGGGGCTGCTGGGACTGTGCATGGTGCACACGATTTTGACCTTTCGGTGGGACTTGTTGTTCAGGTCTAGGTGACGGCTTGCTTGTAGAGAGACTGCCGGCAGCTAGAGCACTTGCTCGTATTTCAAGGAAACCAATGAAATCCTTCAGAATGGGTACACTTGTGTCCTTAAGTGACTGAGCCCAGAGCTGACGAGAGTCGCAGTCAAGTTTCCGTAGGAGAATGACAAAGATGATAGCATCCCACTCTTCCACTGGAAGCTTGAGACACTTGAGTGAGCTAAGACACTCCTTGGTAGTGTCCACTAGAGTACGCAGTTGAGCTGCAGTTCCTTGAACGGGTGGCTGATCCAGAAATCGAGAGACGATGGTGATAACTAATTCACGCTCGTTCTCATAACGCTCCGTCAACTGAGCCCATGCGATGTCAAAGTTGTCATCGGTTATCGCCAGACAGCTAACCAAGCGGGCAGCCTCTCCTGCCAACGTGGACTTCAAGTAGTTAAGCTTCTGGGATTTTGAGTACACACTGTTGTTGTGCACGGCAGAGACGAATTGATCCCGGTAGGGCATCCAATCCTTGAAACTCCCATAGAATGTGGGCAGCTCCATCCTAGGCAGGCGAATCTCAGTCGTCTTAGGTCCATTAGGGGAGACGATGGGAATCGCTGCAATTAAAGCTCGTTTAGCCTTTCTGACGTTGGTTCGGGTGAGACACAGTTGAGTATAAAGTTTCATATATTCAGCTGTGTGGTCATCTAGGTTTGCTGGAAACAAGGTCACAATCTTGAGTTGCAGATTCTCAAGATCTGTGAATGCTTTCTCAGCCGATTCGGAGATGATATCAAGGTCATCTACTGCGTGAACTACGGCCACAGTGGCAGCTAGTTGTACGTCGAGGACATCTACCTTCCGTTGGAGGAGACCTCGCTCCTGTACGGCTTTGTCAAGGGCAGTGGGGGCCATTGTTCCTATCACCACGTGCACTTGCCTTTCTTTGATAAAGTACTTTTTTCAGTCAAAATTCACAGTTTTTTACACTAAAATGTCACTGATTGTTACACACACAGGTAAGGCACTTTAATGTCACGGATGGGAGGAAACTGATGAGAATCCGGTTCGATAAGGACCATGTAAAATCGTGGGGAAATGTTCAACTGTGTGGTGGACGGATGGTAATAATTATGCACAAAAAACTAATTTAGGATGAGCTGAAAACTTCGGTATCGAAGAGATGAAAACCTAGGTGACTTTTGGTACTGGATATAAGGGCGAAGGGCCAGAGTGAGCCTTATGCTCGAGTAAACGAAGTGAGTGCAAACGCAGGGAGGTTATAACAAAAGCAGATTTATTGAGACAAATTCAGTAGGTGTGAACAGGTCGAAATCTCTAATGGCACTGAGGGATAATACTAGAGTAAGATAGAGTGTATACTATATGAAGGGGTCGGCTGAGAATGGAGCGGAGTTGGAAAGATTAATCCACGAGTGATTGGTTGAGAGAGTTTGGGATTGAGGTCGGACGTGGCAGAGATTCCTGGCTGGTAAATGTCCGAAACGATATCGCACAAAAACATTGTAATATAAACTACTCTCTCTATTTAATGTTGGAAATATATTTTCTCCTGTGAACAGGTGCAAAAAAGTATTCTGCAACTTTGAGACAAAAAGTGGAGAGCTACCTACCATGCATAAGGGATAAGTACTTTGGATAAGGTAACTGAGAGAGCTAGTTAGGTACTTAACATCTTTGCCTACGGGTACTTTAGGATAAGTGGAAGCGTTAGATTGTTGATAAGTGGATTGTGCTACGGGTTAAAGGAACGGTTATGAATGAGGCATTTTGGATGAATCATTGCATTCTTTCCACAACGGAACCTCAACTTTGCAGTGCATTTTGCATGAAAATTTGCATGCTGTATGCAGTTGGTGATTTAACACTTTAAATGTCAAATAAGCAACCTACCTACTACGGAGACACGCACAAGAAGCCTGAAATGTTAGTTAAAACGCACGTGACATGGGGATGATTTATTTTGACCTGATTTTAATTTATCCTATACACATCACTTTTGTGTTATCACATGTTGAGCATTTGATGCTGCAATTTTGGGGATATTAACCAAACAACCCAATTCGGATTTCCTAAAGGAGGTAAACTTACTTACTATGGTCTATGGTACAGTTTTTCATGTCTGATACCGTTCCAAATCTTATTTCTTAAGAAAGGCACTTCATAGTTGTAAAATGGCAGAAATAAACGCTATATTTTGGTACTTGATAAATTCTCAGCATTCTAGCTGATATAAATCAGGGTCGAAAAGGAAGAAGAAGAAATTCCCAACAATCCGCATCCATAATGGATCCAATCCTTATCATTCTCATAATCTACGCCTGCTTCTTCGTATTCTTTGGAGTATGGAGTTATGGAGCAATGGTTGCAGACAAAGCGGCTGCGGAGTCGTACGAATGGCGTACTTCAGAGTGTAAACTACATCTTTTGGAACTGCTCGGAGGTTGGTTTGGAAGCATTTCAGCTCAAGTTTGCGTGCGTCACAAGATCCATAAAATATCTTACCAAATCACATTCTGGATGATCGTTTTGCTCCACTTTGCCGGATATGTTGCTATCTACAAGTATCGAGATGACATTCGAGAGTTTCTTCAACATGTTGAGTTACCTGGACAAGATTAGACCATTTTTTAATGAGGAACAACATGATGCTGATCTGATCGATATTTTTGGATTTGTCTCAACAGTTTTACACTTTTTTAACTGTGGAATCTTAATGAAATGATTAAAGATAGCAGATTATCTGCTTTGAAATATAATATATAGTTTCTGACCAACTTTTTTTGTATCGTATTGAATTGTAATTTTACTGACTTTTGAAGCTATTGTAATCAATAAATGCATGGTACAGTTGACAGTTAATTCATAAATCTCATTGCTTCAATAAACGGAGAACTGTCGCATAGTTCATCATGTCATATCCGGCAGGGTTATGAACTTTTCTGTTAATGAAAAACTTGCCCATCGAAGGCTTGAGATGTGATGATGTGAATATGAGATGAGAGGGAATGGAAGAAGTGAAGAGGTTGGGTTATTGAGTTTGTTTTGTGTACAAGCAATTCAGTCAAGGACATTTCTACAGGTTGTTGTGGTCAATTAAATGCTCATTTCTAAATAAAACGAAATTTTTTCATTGTTGGAGAGAGAAAAATTAAACTGTTTGTTCATTCGCCGATTGAACAGAACTATTCAAATAAAAAAGTATTGGTTAACGTTAAACTGTCTATTTCTTAAATTATGTATTTACCGTGTTAGCGATGAAAGTCTTTTACGATTAATGTGTATTTTACCCATTTTAAAAACTGCAGAGTCGCAGAAAAACAATCATCAATCATGGTTAGGGCTTGGAATATAAAGGATGGTAATCTGGATGAAAATAATTTGGACTTGAATGAGAATGAATTGGACATAATAGATTTAGAAACCTTGAAGGATAAAACTGGAGTAATTTATTGGAAGGTATACAAAATTGCGGTTCTAACAATTCAAAAAATAAAGACGTATCCTTTACAAAACTTTAAATACCTTGTTTTTTTTAAATAACTAAAGTTAAACGTAGAAACTTGTGAAGATGACGGAAGTTTGGATAAAATCCGCAAAGAGCGAGGATATACTTTTACGGATGAGATTGAAGTGTCCTCGGAAAAACTTGCTAACTTTGAGATGATGGTACATATTTTTGGTCTTTTTGCTTAATCCAGAAATCCAGGATTGATGAAATTATATAAGAGATGCATGTATGATTTCTAAAAGGTAAAAAAGTTTGCTGCAGAGCATCTTCATACGGACGAGGAAATACGGTTTATTTTGGCTGGGAAGGGTTATTTTGATGTCCGAGATGGAAAGAATGACGAATGGATAAGAGTCGAGGTGGAGAAAGGTGACTTGATCGTTCTTCCGGCTGGAATGTATCATCGATTGGTTTTGGACAGGAATCGGTATATTAAGGCTAAGCGTCTTTTTGTGGGTGAACCCGTGTGGACGGCTTACGAAAGACCGGCCGATGATATGGAGTGCAGAAAAAAATACCTTGGTGAAATACTTTCTGCATGAAAAAGCGTTTGCTAAAGCTGTTCGATGCTTTTAAATTGCTTGATGCCTTAGACTAAACACAGTTGAACTGTTTATAAATCTTAATTAATCTTAAATATAAAGAGTTGTACTATTTTTTCGTGCTAGCAATATCGTATAAAAAACATCGGCCTTTCTCATTAAATATATTTTTATTTCGTTCTGAACTGTATGTTTTATATATGTTTTAATAAATACAAACAAGTGATGAACGACGGCTCTAGAATTTTGGGTAATTTTCTGCTTTTATCGGCTATTGATCCACCAGTTTCAGTAGCATTTTAGCAATTTATTTGCAGTTTGCTCTGTATCAAACTATAGGAGTTGGTAAAACGTATTGCACAATTGATATGGCTTTGGCATTTTTTGAAAAATTAACAGCTAATCAGAAAAAAACTAAGGAATTCATATAATTTTGTAGTAGGAAGGAATCGTTAGAAATAAAAATCGAAAATAAGAAGAAACTTGGAAACAACTTGCCAGTTGTGGTAGTTAAATCACTTCTATCTAGTTGTCTGTAACGAAAGTGAAGTAACAGAAATGAACATCGTAGTCACAAAATACTTAGTATAGATAGCACACAGTACTATGTCCACCATATTCAGCCTACAAACCCTTTCCAAGCAGTTTTGAGACCGTCTCACTTTACCAAGTGACTGGTTTTGCTAGCGCTACTTAGAGGTTTACTGCATTATTGCAGTGAGCTTATTCTGATTCTGATTGCCTTACAAACTTATTTCAGCTTTTACTCCTTAACTTTGCATTTATATCCCACGGGATATCAGTTAAACTGAGTTGTTTGATATAAAAGAGGCGACAAAAGATTGGTATGTGTTGTATATGTAAAGTTAAACGGTTTTTAGTGGGTGTAGGGATTCCTTAGATGTGAATTTCCGGCCATATTCTATAATCATGCTTTATTTTTAAGCTTAGTAATTTATCAAATTCGGATTTTACATGGTACCAGCCAATATCATTCATAATAATACCTGGCACCACACACGGGCTTGTTAAGCAAAACACCACCCCACTCTGAAGTCTGAACTCCATTCAGTTACTGTGAGGCGGAATAAGAAACATCAATGCGATGTTTTGGATGAATTGAGAAACAGATAGTACATTGACAAAGCTATAAAACGCTCTTTCATAGTAAGCTTTCATTTTGTAGTTAATTTTAAAAGCAAAAATTTCAAAGTTAGTAAAACGATATGTTCTTAAGGTTGAGAACCCTGCATGCGCCTCGATTCGAGATTTACTTTATTGTTTGTTACCAATGCAAAAGTTTTATCTTTTAGCGAAAGCATTTACCCATGCAAACAGCAAACAAATGTGCAAAAACTGGCATTTCCATCCAATTTGGATTTTCCGGTGGGTTCACTAGATCTGGTTGATAATGTTAAAAAATCTGATTGATGTTCAACCTATTCGCCTTCTTGTCAGAACCATCTTAAACTTTGCAAGATACAAGCTCAAGAACCTGAGAACAAGCTCACTTACGTCTGGTTCTGGTGCTAATCAAGTTTTTTCTTGTGTGTTTGCAAGTAAAGCAGAAGCATATATGAGACTCCATTACAAAAATTACAATTAGCCTAATCAGATAACTCTGCAAGGTGTAACCTTTAGAAAAATTAGTTGATTCTGAAATTTACAAATCCACTTTCGTATTATTTCAACTTTGTGTCCATAACCCTGGTACGCAAGGGTTGGATTTTATTTCGCACAATTCCTGTTTATAGACTTCTCTGACTTAATGGCACCCCAACACTTTCAACTCGGCAGCCACTCAATGCCATTATTGCAGGAAATTAAAACCAACCTGGATTCATTAACTTATCTGCAAATGGGATCTTAAACGATTAAAGCCTGCTAGAAAAAACTTTACTTTAGTGCCACCCACACGCTACTCTTTGACTGTCCAATAAAACATTGCTAATTCATAGTCCTCTTCATATGAACTTTACTATAAGCCTGTTGAGGCTTCTTAAGAACCACTCAAGAACGAGTTTTACTAATTCCATTTAATAATAATTTCAGCATTAAAGCTTTTCTGAACTCTACTCAGCTTCCACTAAAATGCTAAACATGCTCCTAGCCGTCTGTTCTACGGCCGTAATGGTATAACGCTATGACTTATCGCTTTACTCATAAAAAGTAGTAAACCGAAAGGAAACAATCCGTCAAATAAACTAGAGGGGAATGATGAATTACTCGTGGTAAAGTTACATCAACGGCCCATCTAAAACAAAGGTGAGGAATGCAATGCAGTAAGCAGTGTATACAGTACGGTAGGATAGTCATTTGTTCGAAATTCGAGATTAAGATCATATACACGGTGATATTAATACTAGCAGCAGCCGCTGAAGAAACTGGAAACCTTTTTTAATAGGGAAAATAAGTGAGAAACGGCAAGCAAAAGGCTTTTAATTATCATCCCGCAAACAATACTGTCTAGCTGCAGTTTTTCACAAGTAATTTTGCCGTATTATTTTAGTTGAAGAATTGCATATCTGACCAAAAGCCAAGTAAAGAGGATTCGTCGATCTAGATTCATAACAGTGTGTGTATGTAGAGTAGATCAATCCATCATCGCAGGATATGGGAGTGAATGGCAAGATATTTAAAAATGTTATTAAATACATCGTTTCCGTTTACTGCTTTTTCAGGTTTTTTTATCAATGCAAAACAAAAACTACAAAGTTGAGGCGCTTTATCTCAGACGTTTTAGGTTAAAATTGGATGGAATAGTTTTAGTTATAAAGTCAACTTGGAGTTTATATAATGGAATAATAGGTAACAGGAAGGAATGTAATTTATTGGTTGTTCTATTGTAAAACCACCATATCTAATTAGTTTTTATTAGATCAGACATGATTTTGCAATGCTAATGCAATTTCTATTAAATAATTCATATATACTACCACTGAACTGTATGTAGTTAGTTGTAGAAAAACTTGACACCGGATATTAAACTATTCTTCTATTGAGCCAAATGCTTAGTATAGTAGTTTTATATTTTTTACTCAGAGGTCTCGTATTTTTCTACCGATAATTAGATATTTTGTTATAACCAGTGCCAAGCAAGCAGTTTTACCTTTCTGTGTAAAGTAGAGTAAAAAGCTTCCTTGAAATAGATTAAGGATTCAGGAATGTTCATAATCTTCTATTACCAAAGTTTAGAAAGATTCGATACGATCATGTTACCTTTTAAAAGAAGTTCAAACCTTAAACAAATTATTTAGATAGTGGAGTTCAAATAATGATTGCAATTATTGATATAATTAAAAAAAAGTTATATAAAATACAGTACCCTCTAGTTCTAGATTAGGTTATGCTTTTTGTGTGCCTACATTAACTTACACTTTAAATTAGGCTCTCTAATTACTCTTCTCTAATTATTAACAATCCTCTACGGAGAAGCCTATAATTTTACAATATTAAAAGTAAATAAATAAATTCATGCATGTGCTTCAAATTATTCCTTTTATTTCTTTGCTCGCAATTATTCAAATCAGAAGCTGAAACTGCTCTCCGTCTGTCTGTTCTTTTTAATTAGTTATTACACTATAGTTGTGGGATTGTAAACGGATGCATTTGCTGACCAAATTTGCTTAAATTATTAAAACTAAATTGAAAATAACTTCTTTACTTGACTTAAACTAAATTAGTCCATTTAAAACTTCAGGTTTTAACTAACATTATTACACGCATTAAATTTTCTGTAAACTTGCTTTCGGTTCTTACTGGGCAAGCGGATCAGTACTTTAAAAATTAAATTAAAGTTTCAAAACCAATTAACCACCACCATCGATCGCATGTCTTCAACTCTTCGCCTACCTACATATTCAAAACTCACGTTTTAGCTGCTGCTTCAAAAACCAAGTGCATGCAACGGAAGAATTAAAATTTCCTTTTGTAGTGAGTGAATTGAAAGACTCATAAATCTACTCATCTCGTAAAATGTTCAGCCCAAGTCACAAAAACAACAGCACTTTATAAAACAGCGTTTTGAAGCGCAGGAAGCCGACTCGGAGCTGAGCTTTTTGACACCAAAAGTGAATGAACGAGTGCAGAAATGTGATGTACACGAAAGATGAATTACACCCCTGACGGCGTATTTGAAAAAGAAAGCAATACATTATCGAACAGAAAGGATAAAAACTCATAAAAAGAGTAACCTGGTGTTAATTGAAATCGAGGATGAATAGATTATCCTCCAGATCAAGAAAGGCAGGCATAGCACATCCACCTATGTTTTTTTCCTCCGAAGGATTTATAAACTCGAAAAAGATGACAAGTTGCCTTTAAGCACGGAGTCGGAGTAATTGTCGATGGGTTGTAGGATTTATGAGGCCAATTTATTAATGAATTAAACCATATGAATAACTAATACTTTTGAGGTGGATGAGTAGGTATAAATAATTATAATACGGCCAGAGATAATGCCATGCCTAAAATGCATTGTGGTAGATGAATTGTAAAGGGTTACGCTCAAATGATATGGAACTCTTCGTACATACATCATTGTATACATGTGAGAAATTAGAAATCATAGATGATTCTTCTGATGAGGCAAAACTAATAGTACTTAAACCTAATCTTCAATTATGTTGGACAAGGTAGATTCAAAGGTTCGGTTCGCTACTCCTTGTGAAAGTGAATAAGATGATGTTGGGTGGTGAGATCCATTTTTAAGAGACTTAGGCTGAGGTCTGCCCAAAGGGATTTTACCTCGGTACTTGTCTTGTCGGCCAGTCATCTTGGGAGGAAATATTAGATAATAATGTAAAATAATAGCTTATATTTCGTGTTACCCTTTTATTTTTCTTCCGCTGAACTGCCTCAAGAGCCTATTAGCTGTTGTAGGTAAATGAAACGGAGGTGGACGTATCCTCAATCTTCATCTCATACATTATGCTATTAGTCTGCCTAGTGATGGGTTAAAAGTGGGAGATGGTAAAAAGAGAGGTGGAAAAAGTGTTGTAAGTGTAAGTTTTGAAAAATGTTGATGTAAGCGTGTGTAGTTATGTTGGTTGATGTTGTTGCTGAAGTGTTTTCTATTTAGTTTTTGCTGTTGGTGAGTAAACGATACTTGGGTGTCAAGAGAGATGATCGTAATGAAGGCTCAACTCATCATTAGAGCGGACAATGTAATTAAATTAAATGGGAGTTAGAGCATAAATCATGTTTTTCTTGGATGAACTCCCTTCCAGGTCACCGGCTAGCTTTGATCTTTTATGAAAATAACACATTACAATACATAATGTAGCTTTTAAACAGCAACTAGAAAATTGTTAAATGTTCTTTTCATGGAATCCTTGCATATTCTACGGCTGAGATTAGCCTTTCGCCGTAATTATTTATGGGAAAATATGTAAACGTTATGAGTGCTGACGACGCGATGCGGACAAAGACAATTTATGATTTCAAGTGCTGCATTAATCGTTTTGCGGTGTGCAGCAATCAGCAGTAGCCGACTGAATGGTGGGCGCTTTGGAGTTGACTTTGTTAGCGTTAGGATTGCATGGAGTTGGCAACGATTACTGTATTGTATGCACTTATTTCTACATTTATTTTTTAAACATAAATAAATTTAAACAATCCAGTTTAATTAATTCATAAACGCTGGGCCTCGATCATCAATCGAAACGGGTGAAGGGGTACATATGATACTTAAATTTATATTCTCAAAACTAAAGAGAACTTAAGTTATTTTGGATTAAAATTCAGTCTAGCCACTCAGGAAATACTTATAGCTAAAGAGTAGCAATCAACTCCCCATAATCCTTAATTAATTTGCCTCCAACTCCGCCCCATGGACGATATCAGAAGATGTAAAAAAAATTAATGCCGGTGGAATAATGTAAACTTACATATGCAACGAAATAAAAACGGCCACTATATAATATTCATCCATTGGCTTAAAACACCTCTGAGATTAGTTCGCGATAATACAGTCCAAGTTCTTGTTTTAATTATTTTTTTATGTTGGATACGCTTAAGGTAGTGTTCGGGTTTAGTTCGGGTAGGTAGCTTGCTTCAATCTTTGAAACATAGTTTTAGGTGAATTAGACTGCAAAAAATTACCTACTAGAACACTTTAGAAGTACGCAAATACAGGTAGCCGTATCTGGAAGATTGTTGTTTCAGGTAAAATTACGGGTGTACTAGGGTTAGGGTTAGCAATCCGGTACTTGCACCCTTTAGTAAGGTTGTAGAATGAAGAATAGTATGCAAATTAATCTCGACATCAACTAGGCTTTCCATATGTCAATAATAATTATTAGCAGCATGAATACAAAAACTTGCTCTTTACATTTACGATAGTAGAGGAGGACCGGTATTGGCACTATGTTCACGTTTTCTTGAGTTATTTGATATGATATTAAATGATTACACAAAAATGAATTTATCATTACATTGTTCAATTTTTTCCATTTATTTATTGGTTTTTAACAGATTTCTCAGGTCATTGTAGCTCGATTTATGGAAAAGATTTATTAATCGGTTACTCACAGTTTTCAAAAACCTGTAATCAGTCAGACATCCGCTTTAGTATTTCTGGTAAACTAAGGCTCTCATCACCGCATATTATGCAGAAGACCACTCACCTTCGGCTGCTGAGCTTAAAGATCCTGAAATCCAATCTATAAAGTGATCTAGATATTTACAGTACATTCTACTTTTACTATGTTACAGAAAGGAATGTTTGTAAATAATTTCTTCAGAACGTCTACTGTTTTTTATTTAATGTCCCCAGGCCACTTTCTTTACCCTAAAAATCTTCGTCACCATCAAGTCTATGTTTACTTTCAGCGTCTAGCTGCTAACAACTCGCTGTCATCTGTCGGTGGATGGATAGCGCTGTGCCAACTCTCAAGTATATATTATACACAAGTTATAAAATCCTACAATTTATTTTATTTCATCCCGTCTCAATCTTTAAGTCGCCACCACTGGCACTGTTTGCTGTCAATGTCAAAGTCAGTTCAATCCGGTTCGGTGTTAGCATATAGCACTTGGTCAAGCTCAGGGTGATAAATGCTTGAAGCAAAGCAGAGAAAGTCATGTAAAGGAGCACGGCTTCGAATCAGAACTGCCGGACTGCCTACTTTGTAACAAAATCCATCATTACTACAACAGCTAGATAAATAAAAATTTTGGAGCAAAACACTTCCTTCTTAATATTAACCTCAACCAAAAAGCTTTCTAAACTCACCCAAAAAAATCTTCTCGGTCAAAGTCAAAGATTTAATCCTGTAATTCTACTATGCAACGGTTACCGTATGAAAATGCATTGAACTACGAGCTGGAGCTGACAGCATGTTTTTTAGGTTTATTCAAATAATTGGACACTCCCATTTAAGGAAAAATTTGTTTAAAATCCCAAACCCTGAGCCAAGGTCTTGCTTTTTTAACCCTACTGATATGATGTTCAGAAAAATGAGCGACGACAACCGTTTTCAATCATCCAGTTCTAGCACCCTCACCTTGTCTAATCCGTCAAGTCAAAACATACCCTGATTTCCTAACAGTCTACAGAAAGCCGTCTTCCCTTCATGGACGGACACTACTGTTTATTTTTGGCTTACCGATTCAATCCCCTTTATATGCGGTTCTATTGAAGGGATTATGGATGGTCGGTTTACTTTTAAATACACGTATTACATTGAGTATTATAATACTCCTTTTTCAATCCTGATCCTGATCCTATTTCCTTCTACTAAATGCTACACAATTTGTAACACAAAGCTTACTTACTGGTACCAAAACTAACCAAGCGAAGCTCATCCCTCTTCTGTCACTGTCACTCAGCAATGACTTCCTAATCAGAAACTAAGGCCGTCCCGAGCTCCCTTTTGCGTTTGCAAAGGTCCTAAAACTCTTAACTATGTATAATCCCTCATGCATCAACTACCGCAGTCAGTCAGTTTCTTTACGGTCCTTTGGTAATGTACAACAATGAATAATCTTCCTCAGTAAATCATGATACGATCCCAACCAATATCTATGAGATATCAGACCAAGCTAAGAGTACTGTACATTTCATTCTTCTTCAGTGATGTGACAATCGTGATGGGCTCGAGGTCAATAATATTTTCCAGAGAATCAATCAATCGCAACGTAACTTGACGGGCTAGTTTTTCTACTTTTATTGTTGCAATTCAGTATAATTACTAATTACTAATTGCCTGTTAAAGTCATAAATGAGGAAATTGTGGTTCTCCAGTTTTATTGGACAAAGAAAGGAAAGGCTGCCCATTTATTTATTGCAAGTGCAAGAACATAAAAAGAGTAGCCGGGAGTAGGGAAGATGAGCATAATGGAAGGGCTAATCTTAAGTTCTTGTCGAAAATAAAGTGTAATTAGCATTAGGAACAATAATATTAGAGGTAAAAAGTAGAAACAAACTGCCTAGACAGCTTGGATGGATCTACAGCAATAAGCGTTCGCTCGGTAAGGCTGTCAAAAGTCAAAGCCGCTTGTTACAAAGTAGTTTCCAAGCTCATTCAGTCTCACTTCATGCATAATAAATTTTTATTGAGTAAAAACTTAAAGAGGAGCCGGAAGCACATTTCCGTTATGCTTTCTTATACATTTCTATGAAATGATGTGTGGGTTTTTCATTTCACTCCTCTTCTAACTTACTCTCTGAATATGTGAAGACATTTATGTATTTATTTTAATGCATGAGATAATGTTAATATTGTTTTGTTCCTTGGGAGTCGAGTCTTGTCAGTCAAGCCTGGTCATTAGATAAGAAGGGGAGAAGTTATTCTAGGGTAGAGTAGGGGCTGCTGAACTAAGTTAAGTGGAATATGTAGACATTCGAAAGTATACCTTGTCTTTCCAAACTTTTTTTGTCGTTAACACCAATGTTACTAACTTTTCAGCCTCGTCCTTTTGCAATTGTAGTACAATGCTTAAGTGTTGCTTTACTAAAATTTACGTTAGAAGATATTTTATTTGCCGGAAAAATTTATTTAGGTGAACAAATAAACCCATCTATGCATTTTCCTGATTAAATTGCTTAATTGCGAAGCAATGCTTGATGAATCAATAAATTTTCTTCAATCGCATCCTTTCTCGTTTGCATCTTTACATGAACTAACAAGTCAAATAGTTAATCACACACATCACTGATTTGTCAGTGGGGTAGTTATTATTTAGTTTTTAGAAGCCATAAATCTTACAATGGATTAAGTGAAATCGTAATCAAGAAAAAAATATTTA
>JAQFZX010002639.1:0-17507 GCA_034682405.1 Hydroisotoma schaefferi | reverse complement strand
ACGGACAGACGGACAGACGGACAGACGGACAGAGTGAAAGTTCATTCACATAAAAGGCATTTACATGCCTTTAATAAATGTGAGTAAGAGGGATTGTTGGATAATACATTTAGGCCTTAACAGAGAGTTTAGGTGGCCGTGCGGGTTATACCTTTGTAAGTTCGGGATATCGATAGGAAATGTAGAGGAAGTTTCTTCCAAAAACCAGTTTCCCATGCAGAAAAAACATAGGAGGCTATAGTTGATGACTTTTCGTAATGTTAGAACAAAGGATTGAATTTCTAACCTCTATCTTTGTAATCCAGCTAACCTAATCCACTTCTCAATCCCTTTTGACCCATTTTGTTAGAAATTATAAATAGGAACTGGTATGTTGACCCTGCGACTGACGCTTGAGTAACTGAAGCGTCCCTTTACAATCCAAATGAAAATTAATTAGTTTAATTTCTACAAACGAATTATTAAAACTAATAGATGAATTATTGTCTTCCTTGTCAAATTAATTATGTGAGTTCCGTCAGATTGCGAAAAGAGGTTACTCAGGGTGTAATTCCCAACATATCTTTGTGGAAATACGAATAGTTCACGTGAAAAATGATAAGGATAAAGCTGAAAAGTACAGAAGTACTCTATTCCGGTTTAATAGTTTCCAGCAATCCTTCCCTATTTCAAAAATATTAACTCTAGTTAAGCGTTTTGCCCATTTTTCCCTTCAAGCACCAATTCAGTAGAGAAGTATTAAAACGGGAAATACGGGATAGAACAGGGCAGCCCTCGTTACTAACTCCCGGGTGATTCAGAAACATCTACCCAAAGGTATTTAAAATGCTTATAAAGCGAGCAAAAATGTATAGCTATTCTCAATCACCCGGCTACCTTAGAACTGGATGACACTAACTGGAAATAATTTCGGTCCACCCACCCTCCACATTTTATTCCTACTTGAGCTCAGCAGCCTTTCTTTGAGATCCAGTATGAAATAGGGTGTGGGTGTGGCTGAAACCTTTATATAAAAAATAGGCGGAGATGTATAGGATCCTTTGTCTAAAAAAAATATCCCAGAAAGTAGTAAGTGAGTAATAAATCCGATCATATCCTAAATCCCACCCGATTTCCCATCTCTCTAACTTCCAACAATACCCGGGCACTACTTCCAACTCTGAATCCCTTTTTATTGCCCCGATTACATTAAGTTTTGTCGTTTCCCTTACTTCTCATCCCGGTTACGGGTTTACTACCAGTTTAAACAGAACAAATTAAGGTTATCCGGGTTCCACTAACCATATAAATACCTTAAGGTTATCATTTAAAATTCACAACTTCCGGGTTTCAAATTTTAAGACTCTCCCGTTATTCATTTCCTTTTTTTTTTATCGATACGGATAAAACATCAAGTAAAAGGAGCTAAACGGTGTCAAGGTCCAGTCGGATGTAAAATCCTTAAAACCTGGGGATATATTTATGAATTGAGTTCAAGATCTATCCTAAACAGAGGTTGTTGAAAGTTAAACAACGGAAGTTGTATGATTTGACATGTATTGTTCCCTTTTATTTATTGTGCCGTGTGCTACTTGTGGACATGACGTTGACATGTTTTGAAACAACAAGGCCAAGTTTGCTGGTGTCGTGGATGTGTCAACTGGGTCCTTTACTTCAACGAACTCCTGTCGTGGCCAGCACTCTGTCACTGGCTCTATTGTCATTGGATCGGTGGGCTGCTATACGACATCCACGGTTCGCCCAGAGGTAACCACATCACCATTTATTCTTATTTTACTATACACTTTATCAAATTTGCATGAGGGAGGGAGGACACTAGGGTTTTTTAGGGAGTAATCACACTGGGATTTAATCATAACGGGATTAGTATAGTTGCTTTGTATTGGGGGATGTAGTGCGATTTAATCCATTTTGGGATTCAACAACACATCATATAATCACCGTTATCCCTTAAATCACCATTATCCCTTAAATCACCGTCATCTCGTCAATCACCATTATCTCTTAAATAACCGTGATCCTTGAAATCACAGTTATCTCGTAAATCATCGTCAGCCTTTAAATCACCGTGATCCCTTAAATCACCGTGATCCCTTAAATCATCGTTATCCCATAAATCACCGTGATCCCTTAAATCATCGTCAGCCTTTTATTCACAATTACCCCTTAAATTACCGTGATCCCCTAAATTAAATCCCATAATCACAGTAAATCCCGATACCCCTGTTTTACGAAACCCTGAGAAAGAAAGAGCCGGAATGATAATATAATTTAATATATATAATAATAAAATAATTTATAATAATAATAATAATAAATGGCCTCAGTAGAAGAAGAAAGTGTGAAGTAAAAGTGGCGTAGTAGTTTGTTGGTGTTATTGGGTTGTAAGAAATGGCCCTATCCTTTCCTTAACCTTTCATCACTTCACTTCTCTTACAAAACTTTTACTTTAACTTATAAACTTTCCCTTTAACCCTTCCTGACAATATCCTTTTCCCTTTCCCCCTTTTGTATTCTATTCCTTCTTTGAGAATAATCAAGAACTCCCAGGGCTAAATCCCACAATTCATTTCAAAGAAAACGTAAAACTCCAGAATGGAAATCTGTGCTAAAGTTGAACATGATTTTATAAAACTTAACTGGATTTATTGATGTAGGTTCCGTGAAAGAAGGTTCGTAGCCCTTTCTATGGGTTTAATATGGATAATCGCAGCATTGGTGGCCGCACCCACATTTTGGGCTCGTCAATGGGAAGAAAATGGTGAAATGAGCTCATATTGGAACAAGGACCAAAGAGCTTCTAGTTCAACACTTCAAGAGCTTAATGTAAGTACTACTCTTTTCGAAACTTTAGTTCAACATTACTAACCGCATCTACTCTACTATCCCTTCCCTACTGCCACTAATTCCCACATCCACAGTATTTTACCAGGGTTATTAATTACAGGTAAACCCTACCTCCAGTCCACATTCACAATCTTAAGGAGTTAAGGGAGGCTTATAGTCTGCATAAAATACCCTATTGTCATATTAATCCTCTCCTTCTTAACAACAAGTCCCTTGAGTTTAAATTTTGAAGGGGACCAACTCTGGGACACAAAGCAGACATGACCATGGCTTCCTTAACTTTATTTTTACCCTGGACCGGTTATGTTAGAAGGGGACTATTCCAAGAGTGAGCCTACAGCTGGAAGATTATGGGATATTACTTTAAATAATTTATAAAGTCCCCTTTATAAATCTACACAATTTGTAATAAGAGCTCCGCAGCTGCCTGCTTCAAGATATTTGCCCATCCACCCACGTTGGATTTCCAACAAAGAGGTGTCTGTGGAACTGGAAGTTTGAAAATAGGATGATTGAGTGGATAAAGCCGATTTACTATTTAATTAAATCCGTAAAACAAAGGACTCTCTGTTCTTAACTACAGGGTGGCCCGAGATGATGGTAGTTACTTCTATACTTTAGCTAGAAATGCTAACAGTACATCATTTCGGGCCACCCTGTATAATAAATCTCAATCATTAGTAGACTATCTTCCCTTCTGCTGCTGAGGATAAAGTAAAGGGGAGAAGGCTTCGAAGAAGCAAGTCAAGTCAATCAAACATCGTTGGTTGGAACGTTATTAATTCGTCATTGAGCCGAACGGATTTTTACTTTCGTAGAAATTAGTGGAAAGGTAGAAGGTTGAGTGAAGGATTAGTTGGAGTGTTCCTTCATTAAATATCTCATGTTCAAACAACAGGCTCAACCAACAGTTGTTGACTTAAAAGATTAATTTTATACAACTTTAGAACTGAGAACGACTAATTGGAACCTTATCAATTTCATCTAGCATCCTTAGAAAAGGGACTAAATCAATCTCCAAATTTAGCTGTTCAGGTAATAGGCCGAACAATTTACAACATAACAACAAGAAGAGTTTTTTTTGCTATGTGGCTTAAAATATGAGAAAATTTCAACATAGATTTCTAAAGATTATTTAATAGTTTCAACATACGTTCCTAAAAAATATTAAATAGTTTCAACATACGTTCCTAAAGAATATTAAATGGTTTCAACATACGTTCCTAAAGAATATTAAATAGTTTCAACATATTTTCTTCCCTTCATTGGTGGATTTTTAAATACCTGAAATATTTTCTATATAATTTCAGGACCTGAAACAGGGTAACTGGTCGACTGGGGGAGAAAAAGACTGGGAAGGGGGAGGAGTTTGTACGGAACGCTGGACAAATGTGGGGGTCCAACTAGCCTACGCTGCAACCTACCTCGGAACCGCATTTATATCTCCCGCCCTCATCGTCGCAGCCTGCCACGCTTCCGTCAGCCATAAACTGACCACTCAAATCAAGGTTCTTGCCAGCGGTGGGACCTCCTCAACAGGTCCGGTGCGTTTAGGTCCGAGACCAAAACAGGTCCTCATTGTTGCTCGGGACCCTTCAAATAATATCATCCCGAATCCTCTAAATCCACCGGAAAACTACCGGGCAGCTGGGAGTCGATCAGCGTCAATGGCAGGGCAGTCTAAACCTTCCTCCCATAAGTTGGTTCAGTGTGATCCGAATTCGGATGATGAGGATGATATATTTGTCCGGATGCAGATTGAGGTTAGGAAATAATCATACTGAGGTTCATAAAAGGTCAGACCTCACATTTAAAGGTCACTTATGTTTAAGACGTCAAACGTCCCAGTTTCTTTATCCAAGATTCCTTTCTTCTGGGATTGATTGATTCATTTATTCAAACCCACGTTCCTTCTCAACATTTCCTTTCATGTTCTTCTTTAAATCTTTAACCAGAAAAAATGTAGTTGAAGCCGGAATAAACTTTAATTACCTCCCTTTTTACAGTAAAAGGAAGGTAAGTTTTACTATCAAATCCCATTTTTAATTCCCCTGCGGAGTTATACTTTGAAAGGGAAGATCAGTTTTTTGTTTTGCCAAACTGTTTTTGTTATTGCCAAAAAACTCTGCCAAAACTCTGTCTCATTTTTTTTCTGCCAAAGTGGCTTAGCCACAATGGATATGGCTTTTGCCTAAATGACGTTGTCAAAACCCCCCGAGTAACAGACTGAATTTGAAATCTTAACATGGAAAGGTAAAAGTAGAGAACTTTAGGAAACGTGCCAAAAGGACAGACAGACTTGACCATTTCCATCCATCCGGGTATTATGGGAATTGATTCGTTTACCTTACCCTGAATATCTTTGATCTGTCACAAAAACGATGGTAAGAATGTTCAAAAGATGCTAATCTTTTTGATGCATATTGGATTGAGATTTTTTTTTTGATAAGGATTCTTCCTCTTGGAAGTTTAATCTATTTGAAGTGTCTCTCCAACCAACCCAAGTAGTGGGAGGAATTCAATAAACTCAATCAATAGACTTACAGGCAGACAAATCCTTACCTTTCCCCCACATCCTGTTACATAAATGTATGTATCCTCTGCCTCTTTGGAATACAATCCCTATTATTGGCATTACTTGGATTTCCCCTTCAATACAGACTCTATAACTATTCAATGTATCGTATCTTCAATCCTACTTACCTGTCCTATTCCAATCATCCACAAAAGAAACCTTTTGTTTGCGATCAAAAAGCAATCTAACCCTTTTGGTACGTTTTTTAGAAGCCTCAACAGCACAAAACTTAGAGCCTGACAAGGCCAATTTGTTCAACGTTTGTAGCTAGACCGTATAAAGACCTTAAAAATATGTATCGGGTCAACCATAACCTCTTTCTTGAATAAATAACACTGGATCCACCTTGCAACTGAGAGTGAAACAATCCAGTCCGGGGTGCCTTGAGACAGGCAGTAAAAACCGTTATTACCACGTTGCCCCTTGGCTTTGTTTCCTATTATTATAAATCTTCAAGTCTCACATGAGTAGTTTGACCTTCATCAGCCCTCAAGTAAGGTCGATCCAACTAAAGGGTCAACCCTGACCTCACGTTATAATTAAAAAATCTCACTTTACCCCAATTTCCCCAATGTTTTTACTAGGCGGACCTTGAATCCTTCCGACAGATGTCCAAACTACATCAAAATCGGAGTAAGAATGGTTGCGGGATCCAAAGAGGTGTAAAATCGTTCCCTGCCCCAACCCGGCCCGGAACATCCCTCCAACCCGGATCTCCCGAATCCACAATTAATAAATCCTCAGTGAAGAATAAGAATATGCTAAAGGCCGCCAAACGGGAGACGTCTATAATCCGAGCACATCGTAAACTCCGTAACAAACTTCACGTTAGCCACGATATGGCTACCGCATCCTCCAAACTTCCCCCTCCTCCTTTAATCCCAATTTACACATCACAATCTTTTAGGAGTCGACGGAGAGCGGCAAACTTACTGGCCGCTTTGGCCGCCGTTTTTGTCTGCTGTTGGCTTCCCTACGTTCTGTGCGCTTTGTTGGAAATGTTTCTCAAGGAGAAATCGTAAGTTTATCAAAAACTGGAAGGGCTAAACTAACTATACACGTAAATATGGAACGTACCCACGATGACCTTCCTTGACCTTTAGCTCATAGGCGCAACCACGAGGAGCTACCAGGGGTACAAATAGCATTAAAAGATATGAGGGAGTGTAGCTGGGCGGTGCCTGCTTGACATGTACAGGATAGGGCCTATCGGTAGTTGCAGGGGTACAATGTACCCGCATACCCCCAGTAGTTGCGCCAATGCTTTGGCTAACAGATACAACTTGGAATAAGTGTTGGAATACCGAATGGTACCGTGGTTGGTACCTTACCGTTTCACTCACACAATGTTATACCCCAATATTACACTATCTTCCCCGGGGAAATTTAAAAATGGCTTAACTAGACTAAGAAATGGCTTAATTGTATGATTTATCACGCCGGGATTTATTATTTTGATGTTTGGGATTCGTGATTTAAATCTGTTTAAATACCAAGGCATGCTACCCTAGCTAGATTATGAATTAAATTCCAGTAAATAAATCCCATAAATCCCTAGGATTTACGTACATCTAGAACAGTCCTAAAATCACGCGAAATTCCCTGCAAGAATTCGTACTGAATTATTTCTGGGATGAATTATATTGGCAAATCCGGTAATTAAATCCCCAATAAGGTTGACTTGATCCAGGAAAAATGCCACCACGATTTCCCCCAATATTTATCAAGAGTATGGATGGATGGATGGTCGGGGGTATTTTTCACCTTGATTACGTCTTACATCACCTTATCCATCTTCTTACCTGTCAATCTCAATCATTCACCTCACTTACCAATCTTCATCCAACAAAATCCATCCCAACTGCAACTCCCACCAATAAAATACCCGAGCTAGATTCCTCCTACACAAAAGAGCAACGACGGGGAAGCTCTTGAAGATTATTCTTGTTGGATGACCTAATACCCGGGTTTTTTTTGCTCCCGGCCTATCAACCAAAACCACCGTACGTGCTTATCCTTGTGTATCTATATAAAATCCTGTTGGTTGGTGGATAACAAATCCGGAGTGGCATTTGAGGTTTATTTGTTCTCGACCTGGACAGCGGCTAATTGCAATTCCCCGTGATGACGTTAGATCTACCCTTAATCCTCGCCCAGATACCGCGGGCTATACATCTACATAAAAAAAAGAATTTTTGAAGCATATCTAACCCAGGTAGAGACCCCTTAGGAAAGGCATGCGGGGTAGTTAACGAGGGTGGTATATAGGCGACGATTTACGGTATCTGGGTTCTTTTAGTCAGCGTCATCCCCTTTTCCTTGGAATTTGTTGACTTTGAAGTTGACTCTGGTTGGAATCTGAGGATGGGAAGGTGTGGTGTGAATTTTTATGAATGAAACAGTCTCTTTCATCTTTTAGAATCCTTTTGTGGAGTTAAATAAATACAACAACATTCCTGTTTATTTACACTTTATTCCCCCGGATGCTTTTTACTCCCTCTGCCTGGTTTACCAAAAAACAAATAACCAGAGGCCACAAATTGCAACCCGTATTTTTCATACCGTATTTCCGGTTTAATTCCCCATTCCCAACCTGCTAGTAATTCACCCAGGATAAAAATAATAAGTACTCCCGGAGTTAATTCTTTGGTGAATTATTCTTCCGTTTATACAATAATTCCTCTGGGGAATTAACGCAGGAGGAAACGTTAAAATGGAACGTGTAGAGTAATATGTAATAGATACCCGGGTAGTTGTTTTTACAGCTAGTTGGAAGCTTTTCGGGTTATTTACTTGTAGCTTTACGGGCTTTTGACCCCGAGGGTCAAGAAGGGGTTATTATTATCCCTAAATGTTATTTTGGTTCGTGTATGTGTTTATTTCCCGTCCTAATGTAAACTTCCCCTCAGGTTGTTGAAATAAACTAAAAGAATAATAACGGGTTTGTTAAGAGAAAAGTTGGGTAAGTTTTTATTACAAAACTCCACCGGATGTTCCTAGTTAAATGCCCGTTTCAGCCCGTATTTATTTAGTGAGGTTATTACCAGCTTTTAAAAATAAATTTAGGGTAGAAACGTCTGGTTTGAATGAATAAATCCAGTTTAAAATCCGTATCCTCCTCCTTTATTCCTAAAGTAAATCCACGTTTTTATTTGCAGAATCGTGCGACTTCTAATCCCATTCGCCCTATTCCTAGGGCACGCCCACTCGGCCATAAACCCGGTGGTTTCTTGGAGACTAAATCGCTCCGCATTTGTACGTTTCCAGCGTGATTCCCTCTTTTCATTATTCCCCGACTGGATCCGGTCGTTAAGCAACTGCGGACTTTTCTGCTACTCCTGTTCCTGTCCCCCGACCGGATGTTGTGACCGGGTTGAGGACGACCTGCCCCCCTCGTCCGGCCCCACCGGCCCCGGGGGCCTTTTCAGGGGTCCCCCACCCCTCCGAAGGGCCGGTACCCGCTACCCCGGAATGGACGGCCAACTCAACCCATTCCTCGCCCAGCCCCTCCGAACCCAGCGGCACTACCAACAGGGTCAAAGAGGTCAAGGGAGTTGGACCGACAGGTTACCTTGTTGCTGTGGGGGTGGTCCGGGTCAAACCCAGAACCGGTTTGGGGGCGCCCCAACAAGGGAAACTACTACTGTCCCTTGCTGCTGCTGTTTTTGCCTCTGCCCCTTCAACTTTGGGGGAAGGAGGTCATCCAGCCCTGACCTTTGGAATCGGAATACTTCAACAAATGAAGCGGCACTTGGGGCCTTTCATCCCCGGTATTTGAGCCGCCTGCCCGTTCCAGACCATATTTCTAAATGTCATACATCACATTTCCTTCAGTAGCTGACCTCTTGACCTCCTCCTCCATTGTTTATATCCCCCCCTTAAGATTACTAATAATTACTGTTGTGATATTATAATACTTACCTGTCAATTAATACTACAACCTATCCTGAATACCGATAAGCCAAGAGTGAATGTATAAAACTTATAAATAGAAGAGCATAACATGACTGAACTCACCTTCACCTCTATGTCCGCCCATTAATTCATAATATTAACCAAAACTTTAACTATTATTCGTGCTACTACTGCAGAAATAAATATGATTAGCATAATTATACATCGAGTAAATCAACTGTCGAGCCTTTCTTGTACATTTATAGTTCTTTTTCCCCAAACTGTAACAGAAATTAATCTTTCTTGGGGTTTTTAAATCTTTCAGGAGTTGAAATTATTGGACCATAAAATAATACTTGTTAATTAACTTATTTTTGATAGTAAATAACTACTGGAATTTACAGGGTCACAGGTCAAACTCCAAATCCTCCCTTCTAAGGTCAGGTCAGTCTTCGCGAGATGTTTTTAGTTCATACTAATAAATTCCAAGCTCATTGGAATATTTAAAAAAAAAGAAGAACATGACCTGCTGTCTTTTTGATGCGCCGAGTGCTATCTTCATAAATTTTGATTAAGTTTCAGAAGATTTGTAATTTTAATAACTCCGCGTGGGGCAACTTATGGAGCTGGAATTTTTTTTAATCTTTAGAGAACGTTTCATCCTATTTTATGGCGCTGCGCGCTAAGCTCCCCAGTGCAACTTTTTTTTCCCATCCATGTTAAAGTTTGTCTATTCTGATTCTCAAAAAATCCACTGTGCATTGGGCCGAAAGGGGCATTTTTTAGCTAAGATCTTGGCTTTCTTTTGGTATTTTTGCATTTTTGAAAGAATGATTGTATACTTTCTGGCAGGCAGCTTGGCTCATGAAATTTATAACCCTGATGTATAATAATTAGTAATTAACAAATCGATTTTTTTATTGGAAATAAATAGGATAAAAGAGTTCGAGTGTATTAGTTCTTCGAGGCTTCTCTTTATCCACTTTGTTCAAGATGTCCTAATTACATTTCTGTAATTCAGTAAAAACATCCGTTTAAAATAATTATAAAGTAGACTTCAATAACTACCAATGTACATCAAATCCTTGAATAGTAACCCTCGGGACATAATACGTCCAGTGCAGCATTATCCATATTTAGTTATGGAATAAAGTTAACCCTAGCGAACTGAATAAGTGGACGGGTCGAGTATTTGAGATTTACGGTGTGACTGTCTCTCCTTTGGTTATCATTTTTCTCTCTTGTGAAATAAAAGTGGATGGAATATTTAATATTTAATAGAAATAAATCCCGATATCCTTTCTGGTGCAGTCCTCGACTAAAATAATTTTTAGCTTGTCCCTAGTCAGCATTTTAAATTACGTTTTAGTTTGATAAATACGTTTCCCTTTGGTAGTTGGATTGGATGTTTTTTTGGCATTTTAGATTTAATAAATAACGTTCAGAATTAAATATCATCCACACTTTAAGCCTCCTTAGAACATTCCTTTTTTAAAACTGTGTAAAAGAAGGAAGTTGTTTTGGATTTAGGAAGGACAAACTCCACTTTCCACATAAGAATGGGTGACTGACTATCTTTCTTTATTACTTTACCATCCATTTCCCATTTAATACTTTAGATTATTATTTACCCAAAATTGTCATTTTTATGGATTTCAGAACCCGTTAACCGCTTCATCATCATTTTACTTTTCATCCTCCCATTTCAAAACGGACTAATTACTGCAAAAGAACTGCGAAACCAAATTTATGAGTTCCAAGATCCCCTTTTATTTGGTATGGAATGTACTTATCATTTATGGAGATTATCCAACCAAACTCGAACCCTCTCAGCGTTTGATTCCATCCTCATCTCGAACTACAACTACGGGTTGTGGACGCTTAGCTCTATCGATACAAACACGACCACACCCCCTCTTAGATCATTCCAAGAAAGATGTTCAGTCAATATAATAATGTACGGAAAGGGAGATAAAGTTCAATCCAACTCGGCTAGAATGGTTTGGACTCTTTATCTTTCCCAATTCACTCATCGATCTAAAAATCACATGTTCATTTTTGTCTTTCACCGAAAAGTGGAATGGCCAGAGTATATTTTACAATTGGACCCTAAAATTTATTTCCATTCCGTTTCTGAGCAGAATGACCGTTTTCCGAAATATTACTTTTGTCCCTGGTGTTTTGAAACTGTTAATCTTCTGAGGAATGAATATTCAATTACAACCATGGACTACCCTTTTATAAAAACCATTAAACAGAAGGAAGGTTTAATCCGTCCAAGATTAGATATTTTTATGTTTTATGCTGAGGGTAAACCTGGAGCACGGAGAGATTGTCCCTGGTTGACGTATCAGGAACGGGCTTATCCGGGTAATTGTTACAACCAAGAAACTATTATAGAAGCCCTTGGTCAAACCTTTAACTTTAGTATAGTAGGCGCCAATGAAAGGACGGAACCGGCAATACACGGCTTCATAATACCTTCTGTCAATATTGTTGGCCACCTCAACGATTATTTAATCAATACTTTATTGTACGTTGGTTATACTGAAAGAACCATTATTTATTATCGACCTAAACTTTCGGCCGAACTTGTTATATCTTTTGACGTTTGGGCATCTCCATTTGGATATCCCGTTTACATTTCTCTATTACTAGTATTCAGTAATCTACTAATGTTTCACAAATTGAAGGGATTGGAGTGCTTGGGATTGTTAATTGCACAAGGGATAAATATCCGGGGTGGGAGGAAGTGGCTACTAATCACAGTCTCCCTTCTAATGACCAATATCATTGTTTGTTGTTATCAGAGTTTGATAACCAGCAAACTTATCGTTCCTCCCGAATACACCCCCATTAATAATCTGTCAGAATTAATAAAAAAGGGAGGGAAGGTGGTATTGATGGTTACATTAGAAACACATAAGGATCCATATATGAAACAGATAGAAGCTGACTTTAGTAAATATGGAATTGAAGAGTTCTTTCCAGAAAGTGTGGTTTATTTTTCACCTGAAGGCTCAAACGAAAAATCTTCTGACACTTCTACAATATTAGGCTATTTTATGTGGAGCACTGAACAGTCTACTCTTGAAATTAGCAATTACTTCTCATTAGAAACTAAAAGTGTGGTGGAGAAAGTTACACAACCGGTTGGATATTATCGACAAGTTTCTCAAGGGATGAGCTGGATAAATAAAAGGATATTTGAAAAGATTGGTCAGTTTCAAGAGGATGGGTTTTATGGATTTTGGACCTATATTAATTTGTATATGATTGAACAAGGGAGGATAAGGGATTCTAGGGGGATTGGCTATGAGGATGTTAAAGATGAGGAAGTTCAACTAAAGGACAACAACCTTTTGAAACTATCAAATTTGCTATCAGTTTTTGTGCTATTATCAATCCTACTTGGGTTCTCCCTTTCTGCATTTCTCATTGAAAGAAACATGGAACTGTATTCGTACATTGGTAGGAAATGGATTTGGAGAAACAACAAAAATAAAGTAGTCCCAATCAATTTAGAGTTTAATTAGTTAATTAATTAATTAAGGGATAAGTTCCCATTTGTTTTATCTTGGATGATATAATAATATGCATGGTAGAATGATGTAGGTACGCTTTATTTACTGATTTCATTTTGACAACGCCTAGTAGTACCATTTCGGTTAACTTACCATTAATTCTACACTCCCAATCATTATTAACGAAATATTATGTGTTTAATAAAAAAAATTTGGTCTTGGATAATTAATTTGAATCGTAGTCAAGGGGAAATGACAACCTTGTTGGAGTTATAAAAATAACAAAATCCTTATTTGTAATGAGACTCTAATCTTTTAAATTTTAAGCCCAATAATAATAAACCGTTGTAAACGGGCGTAGCAAAGGGATGAATATCGCACAAAGTGGACGTGATCTGTCCGTAATGCGTCCGGAATGAGTGCGTGATGCGTCCAGATTCTTTTGTAATATCGTCTCAGCCCCAACCACACCCCCTGAAGGTCAGTGGGAGTGGTAAAGTACAGTACAATGAAGTTCTTGTCCTTTTGAGAATGAAGTCTAACAATGCACCATTTTAGCCTTTTAAAGGTCAAAATTTTTGACCTGAGCGCGATATACCTATAAAAACAACTGTTTTGATATGTCCTAGTAATTAGCTTTCGAACGACACGTAACTCTTTTTCACGTAAGTTATCGTCGGAGTAGGTATCCGGTTCGTAAAGGACCATGAAAAATCGTGGAGTGATTTCGTAGAATGTTTGTGATTTATTATTATGAGATGGATGGTAATGTGAAGTAAATGGACACAACTTGAGGTGAATGGTAAAATAATAAAGTCCGCTGTATATTCAAGTAATTAAGGCGAGAGGTCATATCTATTAACTATTGAGTAAATTATGGAGAGTAAATGGCCAGTTGGGCATAGTAAGGGTTTGTGAGCAATAATGGCTAGTATTACAAGGTTTTTCTAGGTTTATATATTTAGTATATTTAGCTGGGGATTTGGTACATAAAGTACATAAAGTCATGGGAAGGCCAGTCAAGGACAGAAGATTCAGAAGAATCATTCCAAGAATGTAATAAGCATGAGCATAAATCAATTTAGCCTAAGCTATCCAGTGTAATCTTGGGTTGACATCCTCTGTCCAACCCAACAGTACCTCTGATATAATTTAAGATGCATTGCATAAGCAATTTTAACCATGGATTAATAAAGTTACAATGAACAAAGTGGACACTGGATATCATCGGGTTGGATTCCTCTCCTCTCGTGACCAATATACAATAGTTGGTCATTAATTAAATGATTTACATTTGGTTATTTACTAAATTTACTGTCTTTGTCGTCCCCTTTCAGGATCATAACTTCAAATGCAAGCTTTATTATTCGTAGACATGTATAGGCATTGGCGCAACCACTAGGGGATACGAGGGTACAGTGTACCCCCTGGAATTACCGATGAGCCTTATCCTTTACAGGTTAAGCAGGCAGCTAAACCACACCCCCTCATATCCTTTAATGCTATTTTTACCCCCTTGGTACCCCCGACGTGGTTGCACCTAATTATATATTTTTAAACTCCATGCAAATCCATGTCCATCATAAATATTCTGCCAATTGCTCCTTCCACGTACCATATTTTAACTTAACTAAAGAATAACATGCAAATCAAATCAGCTGACTAGCTTAAATGTAAATATTTTCAGAGGAACAGTAGAGGTTTGTGGACATTCTGGTTGTAAATTATTTTCTTGTTAAGGGAATGTCATAATGCAATCGATGATGTAGTCTGTAGTAGCTTTGAAGAACGTAACTGTGGTTGACACAGTCACATAATACATTCGCCCAATTTTGACCTTAAGGGTCGGACAGGAAGTGAGAATCCTCCTAAAGTCCTTTTGTCTAGTTTGACTCCAAGAGTCCACAAATCCTATGCCCAAATCATGCATCTCGGCCGCCATTGACAATATTGCAAATCCGGCCGTAGCGCAATCTATGACTCCAATCGGGTATGTTAGGATACCCGGGAACTCCTTTATGAAGAGGTCATTCATACTCCGAATTAGGACATAACCACAAGGGATCAGACCGGTCATTATGTGGATCTTCACGAGGGGGATGGCCAAGGGGGACATGCAGTCGTTGAAACACGTGCACAGGATTTGTAAACTCCGGTAGATCTCTATCGCCGACTTGGGGGAGCGGATTTTAGGAAGGGTGTAGCCCGTGTCGTTGTGATTGCTACCAAATTATTAACATTTATATTAGAACAGCATTAAAACGTGCAAGTGCGGGCCTAGGTGTTTCCCAAATAGGAAGTTTAATACAGTCTGCGGGAGTAAATATCTGATTACGTGGATTTCTTGTTGGCATTGACGCATTTTTTATACTTGCTTTACTTTTAAATCCATTTTTGTTTCTTGTTTGATGTAAATGTCTATTGGTGTAAATGGAGCGTGTGGGAATAATGCTCTCTGATTATTCTTTCTACTTTATTAGCGTTAAGTGTGTAAGGAATACTTTCGTCCTATATAGGTAAGGCTAATTATATTTGTTGGAAAAGGTTGGTTTCGGACCAACCGGACTTATCCTGTATTTCTACAACCAAAGTCAGATTAACAAACTTCCTATATAGAAACCTTTCGTCCTCTGATGTGTATCTTTTGGCTACTCTTCTCGTTCTCCACTCTGATTTTTCTCCGACTGACGTTTTTCTTTTTTAAAACTATCTTAAAGTATGACGAATGGGAAAAACTGACCATTGGTCCATAAAAACATTTTAAACTCCTAAAGGTTGGATTTTTACTAACAAAAATAAAAATGTTCTATTTATTGGGTACAATAATCTGTCCCTGACCTTTCTTAAAAGTTTTGCACTCAACTTTTGTATACTTATTTCAACACCAACCACTCTAAAATCTTAGATATGTGCTTACTTAGTCTATATAAATCCATACAATAATATTTCTTTAATATTACTTTTACATTTTCTTTGTGTGTAACCAATATTTGTTTTTAGCTTTTCCTGCACAGAACTTTCTAAATTTTTAATGAAATGAAATAGTGTATAATTAAAATAAATACTTAAGAATTCACTACACTTACAACAGTTACTATTTTCTCCCAGTAGTAGTGGGATAATAAATCGTATGGAAATAGAGCAACATTGGGGGAAGTTCGTTTTGGATTTTATAACTCCTGGGGCCCCTTTTATAGCTCAGCTTCAAAAATACCCCTTTCTATTAAATCACGGACTTGAGTTCTTCAGTCAAGTTTTTTCGACCAAAAAAATACTTTCGCACCCAAGGTTTTCGAACATTGTACCTTTTCCCACTTTTGACTTAAGGCTTTCGAACTAAAAAATTGGACAAATGGATTGTTCACCCATTGTAAAACTAGAGAGTACAATGTACCCTTGTACCCTCTAGGTTGCGCCTATGGTTAGCTCTGTCTATGACGCGGTTCCCTATTAGAAGATATACGATAGAAAGTATCCAATTAAAAAAATACCCCACAATAATCAGGGAAAAGTAGAGTGTTTAGGAATGATTAAAAACTGGTTTATTAAACCAAATTGATTGGTTATGCCTTGTTTGCCCTATAATTAAAACATGTGCGTTAAATAATTAAAAGACCGTTTTACTGGATTTCCTTGAGCCAAAAGTCCACACTATTTGTGTGAGCCACAACGATCCAAGAGGTCAGCATGTAGCTGGTGATGACCTGCCCAACCACAATGAACTCTTGGATGGCCCCCGGGATGAGCCAATACCAGGGATTAGACTCCGTATAAATATAATGGTACATGTACCAAGGTTTGAACGGCATTACCAAAAATAAAGCCACTGAGGCAAACACTTGGCTGCAATTACTTGGAATTGAGAGATTTATTAGGACCCTTCCTCCATCCTTGTAACCTTCTATTTCTACCAGATATTTATCTACAATTGGACAAAATAGAGCACGTATTTTTAATTAATGCTGTCCTAGCCTTGAAATGCCTAAAGTGCCATGATGGAAGGAAATATTATGCCGTTGCATTAAGTAGAACATTTATAGACATCTATGGAACTCTAGTATATTCACATGTTCAACACATAGTTACAAAATACCCGAGAACAAAAGTCTGGAACCCTAAAAATGCTCAAAAAGCCGTCAATACCCCACGACGCTCAGTAGTGATGAGTCGAAATCTCGAAATGCTCAAAACTGAAAAAACCCCATAAATATCCTAAAATGTCCAAAATACTTAAAAAGCCCAGTGTTTTCTAAGCTCGAAATCCTCAAAAGTGGTTGAAAGCCAAATAATGTCCTACATTTCCCAAAATGATCAAAAAGCCTTTAATGTCCTACAATTTTTTCTCAGCTCAAAATGCTCAAAAAGCCATTACTGTCCTACATTGTTTTCTAAACTCGAAAGGCTAGAAACAGCTGAAAAGCGTAAAATGACATAAAATACTCAAAACCGTGAATGCCCCTTAATACTCAGTAGAGAAATGCTCAAAATTGCCAAAATTCCAAAAAAAAGCCACAAATGCCTCTACACATTTTCATCTCCTGTTCCAAAACAGATCATAACGAACCTCTTCTGATCCTCCTTGAATATTATTAAATGAATAAAATAATACCACTCACCAACATAGTATTTATTCATGGCAAACATGGTATTGATATACTGCCGGATCT
>JAQFZX010002638.1:0-17507 GCA_034682405.1 Hydroisotoma schaefferi | reverse complement strand
ACCGCGCGCTCACTCTGCACACACCGCGTGCTCACTTTTACATGCCTTTCGTTACGCCCGTTTACAACGGTTTATTTTCCTTACTCTCATCCGCATACTTTCCCCGAAGCTTATATAGCTCAATAATCTCTTCAAACCATTAATAACGTCTGTAAAAAATCATTAAGGATTTACATGGGAAATGGGGTAAAAGTTCATTTAATTATGGGTGGATTCAGGAATATACGACAGAACTGTTATTACTTAATTAAAAAATAATATTTTTAGCATCGCTATCAGCCTATACTCCATACCGATTAAGCTCAAAGTTATTCTGAAGCTAAGTAAGACGTTTTTTGTGTTTAAAAACAAAAAATAAATTTTAACGTCCAATTAGTTGTTTAACTAAATGAGCCAGAAGTGGGTCTGTATCAAACCCACTCGTTTGTACCATACTGTAAAATATTGCAGATGCCCGTTGGTCCTAGGTCCCATCCCACCAAACATAACTCAATTATCATAACACGACTAAGGTTCTTATAATCTTCCATCAGCCAGTTTAGGAATGGACTGAAAGCTGTGAATACCATTACATTAGATCTAATGGGTAATTCCCTCAGATGGAGAACGATTTAGAAACTGAACTATCGATTGCTTTACTTCACTACGTCTGTTCTTTTCTCCTTGGTTTGCCAGTATTGAGGGCTCTGCACTAGTTCCAACATTACCTAAATAAACCGTTGTAAACGGGCGTAACGAAGGCTAGCGTGGGGTATTGGCAAGTTGAGACCGTTTGTGGTGTTGGGGGCAAGTTGAGAGATTTTTGGGGTGTTGGGGAAAGTTGAGACATTTGGGGGGTACCTTGAGACATTTTGGGATGTTGGGGAGCAAGTGGAGACGTTTGGGGGGCAAGTTGAGACATTTTGGGGTGTTGTGGGCGAATGGAGACATTTTGGGGTGTTTGGGGCACTGTGACAAATTTTTGAGGTTGTATGAAGTTGTCAAGGTTGTGGGTACCATTTGGTAGTAGAATCTCACACTGCCCCATATGACCTTCGCAAGGTCATAACGTTAGACCAAGGTCAATGGGGGTGCCCAAATAAGGTCGAATGAAGTTATTGTAGTAGTGGGTTTGATTTGATAAATAGAGTCTCACCTTGCCCCCTTTGACCTTCGGAATTTCATAACTTTTGACCTGCGTGTCACAGAACAATTTTGATCATTGTTTTGAAATGCCGTAGTAAGTACCTTTCCAACGATACCATGGTTGATAGGGGTTAGCATAGACGAATTGGTAACCTTTGACCCCACCCCCTAGGGAGTGTGACCGAATTAGCCCATCTACGAACTCCCAGAGTTTCTTGACCCCAACAACCGAAATCCGAAAACAGAATTCAAAAAGTTCAACGGTTCGAAAGTTATCGCTCGGACGGACAGCCAGCCAGCATGACAGAGCATTCACATAAAGGCTTCGCTACGCTAGCCTTAATAGGTGAACCATTCGATGACTTGAGCAGCAGAGATAGACTTGGAATTATTTGCTCATACATAAAGATGCATGTTTGGTAGAACTTTGGGATACCGTGTAACAGTGTAGTAGTGGAGAGAAGATTGCCACTGTGTGTAATGTGCCATGTATTTTTATCTAGACCAAACGAAGCAGCCTCTGACCCGTCCGTCCGACGACTTGTGGTTGAACAAACGACCCAGTGGACAGAAATGATGGAGAAACACCGGAAAGAGGAATGGGAACTTATGAAGTCTCATCTGCAGGCTCAAGAGGAGATTCTGAAAAAGCTTATGGAAGTTTCCCAACAGAATCAGATGAAGCAATTAGCGGCCAAGCATGATAGGTTTGTCTGACCCCCTTTCTCTGCTCTGACTTTTTTCTCCTACATATAACAATATTCCGGCGTGTTTCCCGTTTTAATGACTTCGTAGAATTCATTAATTTAATTCAGCATTTTCTCTAACTCAACCCTCTGTGACATTAGGTATCTACTTTAATTCCTGAAACTACTTTTGAACAAGTTTCAGTTTATTCTTTACAAACAGATATGAATTGATGTTCAACTTGTCTCTCTATCCTTTGATGCTGTGTTATGGATATTTCGACTTTGATAGATTCCACGCATCCTACTTGCCATTTTATCATGATTTTATTTTTTTTAAAGCAAACAGAAAATTACTCAGAATCTACTTTATTAGCATATCTCATCGCAAGATTCAGAGAAAAATATGTATAAATTCAACACCAAGAAAAGAATGGAAAATCTCGTCCAACCTTATTTGCATAGCTAAAAACGTTCATCCTTCAAAGGAGCTCTACGCATTCATGCATAACATACGTCGCAGCTACAAGGATTTGTTTAGAACTCGTTAAACTTAATGAACAAACCGAAAGAGTTTCGGAAGTAATTTTCCCTTGAGAACTAAAGTGAGAAAGAGCTCATCGTGCCGTGTAACAGAAGCGAGTTTAGCTATGTAGATATTGCGAAAAACAAAGACAAAAGAACGCATGGGAAATGATGAACACAGCGCATTCAAAATGTAGTACCTTTTCTTGCATAAGGCCCTCCAATATTGTTTTGTGACATATAGAAGCTACAGATATTTCTTACCATAAGCTGTTAAATATGTATATGGGCTGTTCTGTCAGGAGCTATGTCATTTGTTTGTTTCATCACCGGTTTCTTCTTTATGAATTGCAGAGAGAATAAAGAGATGAGGAGCAACCAGGCAAAAGTTTCAGTAGAGACGGCCAAAGAGGTGACAAACGACAAGACACTGAGGAACAAAGCTGAAAAAGAAAGACGCCTTCGAGAAAAGAACCAGAACAATACGAAAAAGTTCATCGAAGAGAGAAAAGTAGCAGCGATGAAGCAAGATAAGGAGAGAGAGAAACTCAAGAAGCTTCATGAGAAACAGCTTGAAGATCTTACCAAAGATATTCATAATGTAAGCTCTAGTTTGGAACTTCCTCACTAATCCCGAGAAACGTGGTAGTTTATCTCATTATTTCTATTATCCTATATTTCTAGTCTGTATAGTTTATGGCTGGATTTACTATAAGCCGTAGCTTTACGCAGAGCATTTATATTATTGCAAGAAGTAACAGTTTTGCAGTTACCACACCCTCTTCAATAGTTATAGTTAGTTACTTCGATTAAATCGTGCTATTAAAATGTGATAGTTTTGCTTTTTGTAGTTATTGCCTTATTTTCATGGCTTCACTTTGCTGTAAAACTGCAAACTTAAATACCACTAGCTTCATTTCACCAGTTTAATGAGCGCATTAAGGGATTTAAAAGATGCACTGAATTCACTGCTTAAATTTCTTAAGTAATATAAAATTACCTGTAGTTCTATCATTGCTAAGCGGGTTGGGTAAATTTGTGTTGCATAGATAACCCATTGAAAAGTTCGTTGGTTGTGTAGTTGTTTAGATTTGCTGCTATGTATACTTCTGACCCGTAGGACTCTTTACCACTTGCTATGGGGATTTTTTACTCAAATATTGTATGTGTGTAGTAAAAATTTACATGGCATTTATAACCCAACCTTCTATGTTCGCTTAGTTGATACGTATCGTTAGAAATCACATTTTAGCCAATAATGATCTCACAATATGATGTACAATTTATGTTGCCATTTTTATTACCATGTAATTATTATAATCTACAGTAAAAGTGTATATGTGTGTGTTGTAGGCGATTGAGATGTACAAAAATGAAGAAATCGAGTACGAGCTATCACCAAAGTCAGAGTTCTTCGTCTAAATTTTTCTTCCTGCTCAAATCCCGTAAAAATCTATTCAATCTATCCTTCCGGTTGAGTTTGATTTGATCTGACGTCGAGAGAGAAGGGAGAGGATGTAAGGAGCCGGAAAATATGCTATTTTATTAGCGTATGTCTTAGTTTAGTCTTATTTATGTTCAATTGGAGGTTTGAATTTGAGGCAGTTTACTTCCATGCCAAGGAAGGGTATGACCCTTTTCTCTACCATAATTTGGTGTTGATTTCAGCTTCTTGCTAATACGTTAGCGCTGGTTTATAAATGAAGTAAAGTTAGATTTCATACTATTGAACAGCATGCATTTGTTACAGCGGAAATGAATAGATCTAAACTACTAATGACTGATTGCTGTTCTTATCTAGTCATATTTAGATGGTAGACTTCACTTTTGTTTCCATTCTTTGTTCCATTCGAAGCTTAAGGCTTGCCTAAGGAGCAATGTTTTTATCAACTTTTTTATCAACTATAACTGAATAATTAAAACTTTGGAAAAGATAATATATCTGGATCGAATATTTCTACATTTTAAAGCAAAGGGTGAAACTTCACTTTTAAAAGTATCCCTTTCACCCTGAATCAAAGGGCCAACTTATTTAGAAGTTACTACTATACAGCTACTTTCTTATCCGTCTGTAGTATGTATTTTAAATTCACTGTGCATCTTCTTCCTTCGTTTAGGTGAAAGTCTTAAAACCTTAAGTCTTTTAGCTCCAAAGCTCAGTAAGGAACCTATTTGCCAGCTAAACTAAAATTATTGAATCTCGTGTTATAACGTTTTGAAAAGTAATTTTGTCCACCCAGTCTTATCTTGAAGGAAAGGAGAAAATATTTATTTGACCAAGGATCAGCCTACAATTTGCCAAATTCAGCATTTTTTGCTGATCTAAAGTTAAAGTCTATTCCATCCCAGATCTGCCTAACATATTTACTACTTAAAAACTATAAAAACTGATCACTACTCTGCTGCTGTTGTGACTATATAAAAACAACAGTATTAGTACCTATTTTAATGTGAAAATATATTGCCAAAGTATGTGGTGTCGGTGTTACAGGAGATGATAAACCCATTCTATTCAGAAACTAAGTCATTTTCATTCTCGCCAAGTGTCAAAGTAAAATTAGTATTAATCATCTCACTACACTGTTTCATTGTAATGCATTAAACTAAAACGTACGTAAAGTTTATTTATATTTAAGTACTATAAGTGACCACTGTGCGGTCTACTATGTAACTATCCTACAGATTATATGAACAGAACAAAATTATTAAAATGTACTGTATACAGTAAATAAATGTATGTTTGGGAATTCCCTTCTTGTCTATATATTTTTCTGTTATTAAATTCTCACCGTAAAATTTACAAAATTGCATTATTTCTCATGAAGCAGGGATTCTCTTATGTCAGGTAGAACGCTGTGATTTGGTTACATTTTGTACAAGTATGAATAATACACGTATATACACAAATTCATAGATTATGTTTATCTTTTCCATGTTTTATGAATACTATATGGAATGTTTAATTTGTAACATTGTCGCTTTCTCCGGATTATGCGATCACAACTAATGTACAGAAAGACAAATACCAAAACCTTGCATATGGGTTTTTACAGTACAATGCAAAAGTTGTTTGTGATGCATGTAAATGTACATTCATTCAGCATACACTCTTGGAATATACGGCTAGAATCAGTTTAATGAAATGGCCTTACTTCAACCAAACATTATACGTGTAGAATGTAGATTTTGCTTTCTGCATAGATGGAGAGAGATTCCTTTTGCAAGCTTTGGGGTTTCCTGTATTTTGTGATTATACCTTGTGACAAATCTTTATTATTCTAAATTGAATAACGTTTTACTTTAACTTGTGAAGACTGTAAATTGTGACCTTCGTATGAAAGGCAGACCTGCGCCCAATTACTTATACATCGTAGTGTTCATGAATGAAGTCAAACATCATTTTCATACTGCATAAATGGTTATGAAGTTCACAAAATTTAAAATACCATACTTAAAATTTTGCTAAGCACGCACAAGTACAAGTTGTTTTCGTAATAAAAATCCAGCCCGTTAGGTTTCAGCCTAGTAAATGTTTCCTCAAAGCCGTAATACTCATTAACTGCAACTACACTACTATTTCTTCAATACTCACAAAACTGGACGGATGTGGGAGTTTTATTAGATTGTCCTGATTCTTTCTTGGTTGTTCTATCTTATTAGCGACTGATGCATTGTATTTTCAGGATATTGTCATTACTCATGCCTTTTCAGGCGCTTCTTTACCACTTAGTATACGACTACGCTTTCTGGCTTTCTTATACTATGAAACTGCTCCGTTATATGAGTGTTTCATACCATAACTGACTAATTTTTTGGCTAATCAAATTATAGCTTCTGCAACTATTAATGAATGAAACCCTTCACATATTTCTACTTCAAAGGTTTCTTACCCTAAAGATTTACTATTGTAAATTCTTCTACTTCTCTGCACGGATTCGATTCGACTGCTGTAGAATACTAGATTTTTTTTATAGCTCTCATATTATAAATCTACATTAGTACACCGCATGAGTACAAGAAACACCAGTATGGAAGACTGCAAAACCTCTGTGATTACAAACCTTATTCATTCTTATAAAATACTTTGTACGACATTTTAATTTGATGCCTGTTGAATTGTGAACGTCCTGCTGAAAAAATGGACTGTAGTCATAGCCTCAGATAGCTTCCATAGGTTGACGACACTCGTCGGCTTAGTATATACGTATTAAACTAATTTTGCATTGAGCCGAGAGAGCGATTTAAATTTTGCATTAGTGGCACAAGAACTGAAGGAGGTCCAGCTTCACGGAGGAAAGGGTGTTGCAAAAGTTCGGCAGCCGTTGCCCTTTGTGACGGATCTCGAACAAGCATTCTTTCCAAGAATCCAATGAGTCGGGTGGAAACCTTTCAAGGAAAAAGTCATTAGATATTGTAGATAAACTCTGCCTAAATCCACTTTGTATAGAATATCTGGTTCATGTATATCTGCCTCTGGTAGTAACAAAGTGGAGTTGTTCGAAATTACATGCTCACTTTTCAATGGGCAATAAATCCCTGTTGGTTTTTTCATAACAGGAAATAGCGAGAGAAGGATATTTCTAATTGATGAATGACAAGTTCTACGAAGCACAACACCATAGTCATTTCGAAACTACTTTTTTAACAATGCCTGACTTAGGCAAACTTACTTTGTGAGTATTTTTTAGCTTCGGTGGTGGCATGTCCCGAATCCTTCTCATGGCTTGAAGGGGTGGTTCATTGAAAAAGGGAGGTTCTCCGTCAACCATCTCAATTACCATGATTCCCATCGACCAAATATCAACTTCGGTTCCATAAGGCAGCCTATAATTAGAAGCCCCAATTCAATCAATACCATTAATGCCCAATATATATACTATCGAAAGCAGCCTAGTCAAATTAATGAATCCCTAGACTGTGTGAAATCACCCACCTTGAAATGACTTCGGGGGACATCCAGTACGGTGTTCCTACTAATGACTTCCTCTTTGGCAACTCTTGAGACACTTGTGCACAGAAGCCGAAATCAGATAGTTTTACCTAGTTTGAAATAAGTAAAATTTAACATATATACAAATAATTATAATTGGATTAGCTAGCAAGTTCTCAATAATTAGTTACACTTACTCTTCCGTCCGCGGCTAATAGTATAGAATCACTCTTTATATCCCGGTGAATCACACCTAAAGTACAAAAAAGCCATTAAGAATCAGGATAATGCATTTCCAGAACTGTAAGAGATAGCTGATGGATTGAATAATAAAATATTGGAATTGTGTTCTATTATGTTGATTTGACATAGTCATACCCTGTGAATGCAAATACGCCAACGCCTTTAGGCACTGCTTGCAAACAGTTGCAATTTGTTCTTCGTCCATTCGAGCGTGAGTGACAATGTCCGTCAACGCTCCGCCTTCCAAGTATTCCATTACAACCCAAAGCTCGTCTTCCACTAGGAAACTGTCGTACATTTCCACGATGTTTGGATGATGATAGTCTCTCATTATAACCACCTGCAATTTTAGAAAGGAAACATTCAGGCGTTTTCGCGTACGACTACGAGTAATGCAGATGCATGCAGTAAAAATTAGAAAAATACTACTGTCTGCCTTGGATTGACTAATATTTTAGTCAGATAGTATTGGACAGACAACTTCCCACGGGTATTGCTTCTCGTTTAAAGTATTTTGTTTCATTAGCTTGTCTTGTCGCATACCACATACATGACAGAACTACAGTCGTTAACTTTTTATCTGAGGTGTTTTATGCCGGCCTTCTCACCTCATTGAAAAGAAGTTCCCGTCGTTGTTGCTTTCTCAGGTCCATCTTTTTAACAGCGACCTGTCTCCTGGTGGTACGATCCGTTGCAATGCAAACTATTCCTGTAGACCCTTCGCCAATCTTGATAAAATTCTCTAGGTTTTCTCTAGGATCTCCAGGACTAACGACCATTTGAAGAGCTGCTCGAAACTAGATAAATTGTATGCAAATGTTTAGATTATATTTTAAATTTGAAGGCTTTGAAGAGTATGTAAGTACATGTAAAGATGCTTACTTGCTCATGTGTCAATCTATGTTCTGCCGGAGATTGTTGAGTGGGTTGTGGTGATGGCTTTGGAGGTAACTGGGATGGGGGAGGGGGTGGGGTTTTTTGATTCTGATTATGGTCCGTGGTGGAAACTGGTGGGAAGGGAGGTGATGGTTTGACTAATGGAGGTGGTGGAGGGTTAGCTCCAAGATGATAAGGCTTTGGCAAAGGTTGAGGGGGGTACTGGGTGTGGATAATTGTATTTCCAGAGTTCTGCAAGGGAGATGGTTGACCCGTACTTGTACCAGTTCCACTTGCAGTGGCACTTGTCCCACTTCCACCGGAACTGATTGACATGTGGGCAGTTTGAGGACTTGGTTGAGGATGTCTGTTAAAATTCATGGACATGGACATGGGCATCGGAACTGGGGGAGGGCCTTGCTGATGCTGATGATGATGCAGACCTGCTGGGAAGCTTGTGCTTGATGTCAAGCCATTGCTCACTGGTACATTTCCATTAGACTTTGCATGATTCCAGTGAGGCCCTCCATTGCCGTTTGCTCCCACAGGGACGGCAGGGCCTTGACCACTACTACCACCATTGTATTGGTTGGGAGCTGTTGAATGCTTCGGTGGTTGAGGGGGTCCTTGACTTTGTTGCGTACTGGGGAATCGACTATGATTACTCATGGTAGAGGGTCCTTGTACTTGCCCATGGTTTGCTGCTAAGGGAAAGCTAGGAATACTTACAGTGCTATGCCCACCCACTGGATGGATTGGAGACGGTTCCTGCAAAAAATATCATTTATCATGGAGATAACAAATTTGCAACCACAACACATCGTAAAATTACGAACTTGTATTTCACAGAAGCAACAACATTGATTAATTCTACCCAAGTATTCAACGCACTTTCCAGGAACAAGCTTTAATAATTTACCTGATTTTTACAACGGCATTTCCTACTACGACTACTATCGTTTCCTTTCCTATCTAATTATTACTACTAGTAGTAAAAAAACGTCATGGGCTTTTACAATTTGAATCAAAACAAATCATACAAGTTTTATAATGGATTTTACCCTGCTTGGTATTCATCTCTGGTTTGGCTATCGCATACCAATGAAAAGTTAATCTCTTGCATATTAATCCGCAAATAACAATGTTCGTTCTTCCTAACTCACATCTCTGGTCAATCAAACCTGCCTGGCTGGCTGTTAATGATCTATGCCCTATCATTTTCTGTTTTTTACTTTACTGCTGTCAACTCTTGCGGGTTGAGTTCTAGAGGCTATGCAAAGTAAATGTTGGTTGTAGAAATGAATTAAAGGGGAGCCATTAAATCCAATGTAACAAACCTGTACGACTCCATTCACGCCGGAAGGTGTTGGACTGCCAAATATCATAGGGGCTCCGTGTTGTCCGTGTAGATGACCATGTGGGGACTGCGTTGAGACTCTTTGTGGCAAGGGGATCATTGAAGAATGATTTGGATATGATCGCTGAAAAATGATTATTTTATGCACGTAAGATAACTGGATAAGCAAGTCTAACGTGGCCCAAATGCTACTTTAACATATATCCATGCATCAGATATGTTAGTTTAAGGAATGTATTAATGAACGTTCAGTTTATGGGTAACAACGGCATTTACCTCAATTCCATTAGAGGGAAAAGGTTCATGACCAAAGTGCATTTCATGCGCTGGACGTGATTGGAAATTGCTTGTGGTGGTATGCTGGGAAAATCTCGAAGATGCTCGGAGTTGGTGACTGGCATCTTCTTCAGGGACTGACGGGGGGATTTGCATTCGGAAATCTCGTCTTAATCTCGGTGGACTGGATGATCTTAGGGAATTGGATCTAACGACGCTGGAAGACTTTGGAAGCCCGTCCTCTTTCTTGGCCCCATCTCCACGAACCACAGTCTGAAAAGTAGTAGTGTATTGCATATTAAAACCTCAGATATACATTATCCAACCCAGATTCTGTGCCTGGCGTGTAATTTAGAGACTTTTAGGATATCAAAAGAATTCACGGGATTTCTTACCCTGACCTTGAGATCAAGGATTTCTGTCGGCGTGATTTCCGAAGGATCTACAAGGGGAAGGGGCCTGTTGGTACTTTTTAAGATGATATTACTGCCAACAACGCTGGCCCACTGTGGGGGCAGCCCTATAAAGCGCCCTTCCTTCTTATCATAACCGGTATGAACGCGGTGTTCGAAGTTGGTTGGTTGACTAATCAACAACTTTTTCTTCTTTTTGCCAAACATTGTATCTTTCATTTATTCTTCGCTCAAAGGTACTTAAATTCAATTTAACTTTATACGAAGTTCGGAAGTAGTTTTTAACTTTTCTACTGACCAGTCTGTCAGTTCAAAAGGATACTATTTTTCGTTGTGTGAATTTTTAAGGCAAGATAATACTTTTGAACACGGATAATTGCATTTCATTGGACGGAAGATATATTTTCAATAGCGTCTTAGACCAAGACAAACTATAATAATACTAATAGTTTTTCAGGCACTATGTTGTCGACGGAATTTGTAGGGAGTTAGGTTTAGTTATTTCACTGAATACTAAATCTCATATTCATATTATGCAAGCATGAACCAATGGATTAAAAGTATCCGACCGATCGTCTGAGTCATCCAGGTCAAAATTTAAATCTAAGTCATGTTTTACTGGAATTTGATCTCTTGTTTTAAAATTAATGTATAAAAGTTTGCTGGAAAGACCATCTTAAACAGTTTAGGAGATCCATACATTAGTCTTAGTCAGTCTGCGTCGAAGGATATAATATCGTGTACTTGGATTAGTTTACTTTTTAGGAACATTTACTGTTAGTCATCGTAGATGGGAAGAAATTCAGTTTTATCACGTTCATTATTTCAATACCGATACTGATGATGAATCACTCACAAACAACATCCCGTAGAAAGGAAGCTTGCTGTTTTATCTTCATTCATTTACTCATTATGCATAGTAAGCGAGGTGTTATCTCAAGTGATAAATCCGGCCGAACACAAGTGTCAAGTCAAGACAATGTTTGGTTGTCGTCTAAAGTATTACAATTATACTCTAATAGGTTGCGGAGTATGATTAACAACTTTAGGTTAACAAGGCTATAGTATTAGAAGATGAACCGCAGTTTAACTGATGAAGTAAATTTTAAGGTTTAAAAATGAATTTTAACTCATTAGTTAGATCCTTTTTTAATGTAAGAACGTTATATTCTTGAAGTTGTAAATGATATTGATCAAATACGTGGTTGGGTTTTATTATTTATTGGACTTTTACTTGCAACACCGTAACATGTAAAAACTCATTAAATTCCGTCAAAAGGGCTTAATTGCTCCTTCATTGAAGGCTTGAAGGGCAGTTCTGTTCAGACTTTTTGATAATGCATTCGTTTTAATTATCAGTCAGCACGAGCACAAAATGTACATCACATATCACATTTGACACCCACAAGTAATTAATATGGGCATAAATTGATTCAACTGTAATAAGCACATATATATATAGGTCGTGCACCAACCATTAAGATTCCGTTTAAGAAGCCAATTCAACGCTAATTCAAACAACCTGCAAATCCATAGCGTTGCATACTTGCAGAAAATAAATCCAAATGTATCTAAATATTCGTCTGTTTGTTTATTACAGCAGAATTAAACAATAATTTATTCGCATTCAGAGTGAAATAGAAAGTAAAATAAAAACTTACTCTTGAACCAAGTTAACTATTCACTCACTTGTCAAAACTCTACGAGCAGATTGCTATAAAAGTCGTAACATTTCTAAACAAGGCACATTGTAGGTTAAACCATACCATACCTGCTGTATGCAGTAAATCTAAATCAATTGAATTTTTATTTGCACAACTACTGTGGGCCCAAAGTATAGTTAATGCAGTTCATATTTTAACCCCACAAAACAAACTAAAAAGTAAACCACCCAAGGTTAGCTTCAAGGTAGGAGGGTTTCTGAATAATGATGTAAATTTCTCGTATAATTTTAACTCCTCGCTGCGTCGCATTTGCATTCTAAAAGTCTAACGACTGCCAGCCAGCATGGATGCGGATTTATAACAACCCGTTTCAGTTATTGCATGGCATGTAAAAACTTGACAGATTAAAATGTCAATCTCCTTACTCTGAAACTCTCATTAAAACTGACTTCAGCAATCATTATTTTCAGCTCTAGTCACGGCCAAGTAGAACGTCCCCGAAAGTGACCAAATATCTAGTCAACATCACCAAATGCTTTGGTGTAAAAGGATCTACGATGGTGGCTTTTGAAAAATGCCATCTAAACTTTCAATTCCAGTTGCATACAAAGTCCAGTAACTTTTGATCTTGCTTTGGTAAACAAGTAAATAATGTCTCCTGCCTAAAACTTCAATGAGATTTTGTTATAAAGGTTTGAAGTTGTCTTTGAACCTTTTTTTCTGGCTGGTTAGTTTCAGCTTCAAATGAAACCAGTCACTAATATAATATTACTTGTGGAATGGATCCAGCAGCAATAGCAATGGTATTTTATTACCTATCTATCCTTCATGCCTAGGAATGATTTCATAATGGATGGAGAAGCATTTGTAAAATTCTACAAATCCAGTCAAATTCTTGATTCTTGAACAACCTGCTAGTTACCAGGTCTTACACTTCTAATTACGTGGTTTGGTACACTTACTACTACTTACTACAACTACACCGAGTGATTCTTCTTCGGTGGAGACGATTCATTTCTACACTTTTTCTACAACTACACAGACCAGCAGTAGTAAAGTAAAGTAGTAGTTTCTTCGCGATGGAATAAAATCTCTATTCTATAACAATAGATTGGATAGCTCTACACACTGCACACAAATAATACGTACATATGAAATATGTAGTAAAACTTATTAGCATTGTAAAGAGTTATTAGAAACTCCCTACAGACATACAGGTTTGTTAGTATTTTAGTAGTTGCATGGATAGACAGAGTGTTAACATAATAAGAACCCTTTCAATAATATATTTCATATGCTTTTTATTCTACAAGGAATATCAAGTCATGAACAGCTAGGTAGATAAAAGTACGAACTAAATACTTTCAAGCAAGCAGTCAGCATTGTAGTAGAAAAGTATCAATGATTTATACAGGTAGGGCCTTTGGATATTCTATGGACGGATATCAGGCAGGTAGACGGACTCCTCTTAAAATCTCGACATGTTTTTCATGACAAAAAAATAAGTTACCTGGCTGCTCTGGCCATAAGAAAGCTAAGCAGTGGATGGATATATAAGTATGTGCATACAATATTATAGACCAAACATCGGATAATAATCAGTTTTTTCAGTCATAGGGACGCCTATTCTACGTAGATAGTTACTTACTAGCTATAGTTACGGACGAAAAGGTAAGCTAATAAGTTAAGGTGGGGATATTTATCGTGGCTGGAATCTAAAATATATAGTAGGTAAAGCCAAAGCAAGGCAGGTAACTTTTAACTCTTGTAGCATAATGCATAAGGCTTTATTTCTAGAGAGGTTCATACGAAATAGTAGCCAACATTATTGCGTTTTCTAGTTAAAGTTTCTTAGCTAGGGTTGATTGCATCGCATGATATGAATCCCTCTCTAGCTCTCAGGCGAGATAAGGGATTGCATTTTATTCAGTGCATGATTCAAAACCTTATCTAGTCATGGACGGATGGATGGTATAATAATCATGGAATGGATCTATAACACAGTAATATTATTAGCACCAAAACCACTACCTTCTCCACAATGCTTATTACCTTCTTGCACTACTACTACACTAGGTTTGACTATTTAGCTATTAACATTACACACCTGGGCTGCCAACAAAGTGCAAGGGGGTTTCTTAGCTTGATTTTTGTTACAGGTAAACCCAATATTATTCTGCGTCTGCCTCTTGCTTGTAGTCAGTAGTCAGTCAGTATCGGTTAGATTTGGCTGTACTAAACTTCCAAGGGATATATGCAAGGTTTTAGATGAATTTGACTATTTAGATGAGTTTTGGGTACGGCTCACGGTGAAAAAAAGTTTCCAGTTGTTGCCAGGTTCTTCGGATGTTCAGTTTATAAAGCTGTTGGTAATTACGAACGATTCCACTGACTGACTGGCTGTAAGGAGCATATATGTTCTGGTGGAGTTCATGGTTGACGAAGTAATGTAAAGCATGTTAGAAATGTATTTTATATTGTAAAAGACGGCTAAAAGATTATCAAAGAAAGGGTTTAGAATACTTTTTTAGTATTAGCAAGCAAGCTCAACTTCAGGTGTGTCTCTGTTACTCGTATTTAATCTAAACAAGAATTTTCACTTGTATTGAGTGAAGAGTCCTTGATTTTTGTTAGGACATTTTTTGGGTTTGTGAATGCATTATAATTCTATGACATCTATGACAAGCTATTATACACGGTGGCATTGGATTAACGCTCCGGCTCAATTACATTAAAATACTGTGTTTGACAGACTTACACAAAGGATTCCTTTGCGCATATTTAATACATCTTATTAATATTAAACATCTTCCACAATGATTTGTTAGGGCATGTCAAGGCTGTGAAAGAAATGCATGTTATAACCATCGATTTTGAAGTGATTGTAAGGTATTACGCTTTTGTACAGCATAATCCCTATCTCCTTACAATTCTAGAAAATGTTCATGCCAAATGATGCAACTGTGCACTTTCAATTTCATCTTAACTTTACATAAGGAAAGCCCAAATGCATTGCATTGGTTTGCTGACTAGTTGGTTGGTGTTGGATACTTATTTGTGGTACAAATACAATACAGAGTGCGTATTGTATACAAACTAATATGTATGCATCTAGAAAAGTAACTTGAGAACGAACGTAAGGTTCAACAGTTTGAAAAATTATAGGCATGCATGCAAGGGATAGAAACAGCGTTTAAATAAGAATTTCAAAAGGAGACTACAATAGTGAGGGTTGAATGAATCTGTTGACGGTTATTTAGTAACATAGTACAGAAACATATCAACGTCTATTAGTAAACGCAGGTTTCAAATGAAGCTGAGGCTGAGGCACAGATTGTCCACAGAAAAATAGACATATAATTCTCGCAACGGGTTTCTACAATGGATTCGTCCATGCAGGCTTCTGCTGCTGCTATACGGGTTTGGTTTTTTACATGGAAAGATAAATCCTTAAAAGAAGAAATGATGAGTTAAGCTTTTTGCTTTACAACTTTTTTTGTAGGCTTGGCATCCGTAGGTACACCGAAGGGTTTTTTCAGAGTGGAAGATAGGTTTTGGACGAAAACAGAACTTTTTAAGCGTTGGTAGTGCGGGTTTGGGTTTATAGTATAGTCAGTTCTCAACTTTTCTTAAGAGTCACTACGACCATTTAGTAACTACTTATGACTACTGAGAAATATTGTGGACAAATAACTCTGATGAAGCAAAACCGAACTATATCAACTGCTAATCTTTTCTCAGATTTGGGAGGATAGTTTATGACTATGTGTATATCATAGTACTTTATTCGACTGAACCATGATCCCTTTATAATTTTAGACGTAAAAATTCTTAGAAAAATTATGTCTTTTTTATAATCTTAATGTAAAGTGACTTATTTGGCGAGTGGGAGTGATATCTTCCGAGTTAGTAACAAAAAAGGGCAGTACGAACGAGGCCTCTCATAAATAAATTAAAAAGTTAGTAAAAATGTAGTTTCTTTGAGTTGCTAATTGGACTGAAGAAATTAGGTTAATTAATAGATTTCTTATTGTCCAATGCGTTGACCGTACAATCGTATGAGCTTTTTTGATTCGTATTCATCTCAATTAATTGGACAGATTTTTCAATAGTTGATAATTTTATCAATGAGATTGATGATAAGTTACTATCAACGATAAGATTAGTGGTCTGGGTTTGGGTGTATAACGTAATCAATTTGTTACTTTATGCTTGCATGCTTATACGTTCCGAAATAATCTGACTTAAATGACAACTATAAGCACTACATTTCTTTGATACGAGATATTAACCTGACTTTAGAACATAAACTGCATTTAGATTAAACCCCTAGACGTTAATGAAATTCATTAATATTTAGAAGCATGGAATTATTGAACAGTTCAGGCTTTGTTTTCGTAGCTGTAGTTCTCGTAAGTTTCTTGTTTTTTTTTCTCAAAAAACTACATAGTTTGGATTTTAATGCAACATGATACAGTATTACATTTTATTTCAGCTTGTAGTATTTTATTACTGCTATTATAATCATCGACGGAGACAAATACTCACAGCCGCCGCAGGTTTTTATGCAGCTTCTAATTTTTCAATAATATTAAGTACACATTTTTTGCTTTGTTAACAACGCACCCTGATACTAACAACAATTATTTTTATCACAGCAAGTTATGAAAGTAACTTACGAAGAACTTCGTCAGTGTTTAGTATTGAAGGGGACATAACCAACGGAAGGAGTAGACGAGATCTGCAGGAGACTCAAATGGCAGAAGTCCAACTAAGAACTCCTACTTCGATATTTGTGGTTGTTGCACCACGAAGATATCAATACGAAGATTTACCTCCCAGTTATGAAGACGTTTTTAGTAACAACAACCTTCAGTCCGGTAGTGTTCCATTAAACATTTCGCCTGAATCAAATGAAACTCAATATCACGCCCGAACAAGTCAACCTCTTTAGCTCTTTTTATATTTAGATTTAGAAGAAACCCTTCAGCAGAGATACATTTTTGCCATTGGGAAATTACTGTTTAGAAGGAACAATTTAAAAAGCGCGTAGCTAGAGTAAGATATGGAATCAGGCCTGCAGAATCTTCCGTATCCTGGTATCCTAGGATACTGGAACACCTCCACGGCCGCGCAGCGGCCGTGGCACTTTTTTTGGGAAAAAATTTTTTTGGGGTTGTTTTAACGGCCGTGGAACAAGAAAGCGATGGAACATGAAAGCGGTGGAAACCGTCACTTTTTCTAGCCTTTCTCATATGTTGAAACTTGGGAGGAGGGAGGGAGAAGGGGGAAGCTTCTAATATATGTTGAAACTTGGGAGGAGGGAGGGAGAAGAGGGAAGCTTCTAATATATGTTGAAACTTGGGAGGAGGGAGGGAGAAGAGGGAAGCTTCTAATATATGTTGAAACTTG
>JAQFZX010002637.1:0-17510 GCA_034682405.1 Hydroisotoma schaefferi | reverse complement strand
TCCCATTTCTGATGTTATCGTTTTGTGCATAAGAAATGTATGATTTCGGATCATAAAATCAATTGTAGGGTGGAGAGGAAGGGCCTTTCTCATGACTTTGGTTTCAAATCACATTCAAAATCCAACGTTTCCCTAAAGATAAAACTAACAGAGTCCATGAGAGACAATAATTATCCCATTTCTGATGTTATCGTTTTGTGCATAAGAAATGTATGATTTCGGATCATAAAATCAATTGTAGGGTGGAGAGAAGTTACGACGAGCTGAGGATTATTTCTTCTATCCGTTCCGTAGTATTTCTTTAATTAATCTTATCCCTTTTACTTCATATTTTAATTTAGAATCAAACTTTCAGCCTCGTAAATAAAGGTAGGATTTGGAAGGTCAAGGGGGCCAAGTTCCCCCCATTCATCATCGTTTAGTGTGCATAATAAATGTCTAATTTATTATGAGCATAATTAGGTCCTTACCCAGTGAATAGTTGTAGGGATCGGCGGAGAAGGACTTGGACAGAGTCACCCTCCATTTCCACCCCTGATTTATTACAAATTTGACCTTTGCTCCCTCCACTCTCTCCCATCCTCTTCTTCATTCAATCCCCTTTTGTTGTTCATAAAAAAATATGAAATAGTTCCCTTCACGGAACTCAAGTCCTATTTATTTTTAAATAAAAAGGTCATCTCATCATCAGGAGGGTCCGTTGGTTATAGTACATATCATCACTTTCAACCCTTTCTGACAAAGGTCATCAAAATAAATAAGGTGTGGTGGGTGGGTTTAGCTAGCAGTTAGGATTTTAGGAAGGAACAATCCAAAGGTCACCAAAGACCAAACCCTGTTGATTTTGATACTCTTCTTCCACTCTTTTATAAAAGTTGAGAAAGTAAACTAAGAAACTAAGATTAGTTAGTTAGTTAGAACTAGAAGGATCCTCCATAAAAGATGAGGAAACTCTCTAAATGTTCCACAGAAGAAGAGGTCAACAAACCTACAACCTACTACAGAGTTTATCTATCTTCTTCTTCCAGTAAATAAAAGATGATCAAGTCGGCTTTTTCAATTTCCAAGTTGTTTGTGATCCGTTTAATATTGTTATTTATTTTGGATGGATGGGGGGGGGGGGGGGGGTATTGATAGTAGTTGTTGTGTGAAGAAGTGTCTCCTCACGTGTAGTTGTCGGAGGAACCCAGACGGAGGAGCCACCCATCTCCAGTCAACTAGCGGAATCCCCATCACTCACTCTCTCTCTCTCCTCCTCATCTTCTTCTACTCCTCCATCATATATTCCAATACTACTCTTCTACTCTACTACTCTACTCTCTACTACTTATATTATTATTATTATTCATTATATTATTCCTCTTCTACTCCAAGTCCAACTCCAAATCGAAATGGAAACGTATAATTCTTCCAATTATTATTATTATTATTATTATTATTAATAATAAGTCATTTATTAATTAATTAGTGGAATGACGGAGGCTTTTGAGTTTAAAAGACCCTTGGAGGCTCTGGTCTACTGCCCTACAGAGGAGGAATGGAAGGATCCCTTGGCTTTTATTAACAAAATACGACCTGAGGCCGAACAGTACGGAATATGCAAAGTTCGACCTCCTCCTGTAAGAATCCTAATTATAAATAAATACCCCCCCCCTTTTTTTTAAAAATATTATAAACTATACATTTATTTATTATTATTTATCAGAACTGGCAGCCTCCCTTTGCAGTGGATGTGGACAGTTTCAAGTTCGTCCCAAGAGTTCAGCGACTAAATGAACTCGAGGTGCGTAGGATTCCTTCTTCCTATATTTACTTTAATTAATTAACCATAAGACTATAAATAATTGACTAAAATTACTTACCTGGTTTTTACAGGCCAAGACTCGGATAAAGTTGAACTTTCTGGATCAAATTGCCAAGTTTTGGGAACTCCAAGGCTCGTCTCTCAAAATTCCTGTGATTGAAAAGAAAGCACTTGACTTGTACAGTTTGCATAAATTAGTTCAGGGTGAAGGTAGTGGAACTATTAATACTTTTATTATTTATAATTAATCATGGGTAGGAGGAGGAGGATTGGGAAATACTTGGGAAATATATTGGATTTGTAGGAGGAAAGGATAAAGTGAATAATGATAAAAAGTGGAATCGACTGGCAGCTCGACTGGGACTGTCTCCTCATAAAAACTACGGGATCCTTATCAAGCAGCACTATGACAAGATTCTATATCCCTTTGAAGTCTTTCAAAAGTCAAAAGTGGGCTCGGTGGTAAGTCCACCTTTTTTTTTTAGAGTAAAATTAAATGTCTAATGGGATTTTTGTCATCACATAGAACGAATTGGATCTGGGCAAGAAGGGTTCGCCCGTCAAGTCACCGATGAAATCCGGTCCGAAACCATCAACTTCAAAGAGTCCGAATAAAGGGAACGGGCGGCCGGGAACTAAAAAGACGGCAGTTCAATTGGAAGAAGATTCGGTCAGTTATTTCCCAACAGTTCCTCCCTTTCTCCGTGCTTTATTTTACTATTCTTTTCCCTTTTAATCTGTACTACTAAGGAGGTCTTTCGCACTCTCTGCATTTTAATCTGATTAATTGTAAGCTTTATATTTATTATTAATAAGTGCATGGATTTAGTTTAGTACTCCTCCGTTTGCATCCATGTGTGTGTAGTCCTTGTTTAATTGTAATAAGTACTGTAATAGTAGAACCTAATTCTAGACACACTCGTTAATTCGATTACTAGATACTAGTAAGGTAGGCAGGGACTTTGGAAAATCATTGTGAAGTTTAAAAAAAAGATTTTATTCATATCTTTGATCAATATGTAATTATGAGATTAGCCATTGTGTAATCCCATGTATTGGTAAATTCATAGAGCATTGTAATAATCTTAACCGCCTGTCCATAAAGGAATATACTAGTAGTTCCCTTTACATTTTAAGACTCTTGTCTTGAGGAAGAAACTACGGAAATTGAATCGCTAACAAATAAAGTAAATGATTGTTCAGTGTGCAGTTAAAATCAGGGATGGACAAAGTAAGGATAATAGGAAAGAGGTGAGGTAGATAGGAGCAGAGGAGGTACTTTTTATGTTAAAAGCTTAAGGGGGTAGTGGTTGGGGTAGTTTGCCTGGGTGTGGTATTAAGGTCAGAGTCTAGTGTTAACATTTGTTGACAAAACTTGACCCAACAGGGGATCCAACCCACCTCGAAAGAGCTGAAGAGGCTAATGTTCTACGGGGCTGGGCCCAAGATGGCCGGATATGTTAAATCGGCGGAGGGAAATGCGGGCTCCAGGAAGTCCAACGCTTCGAGTGATCCCGTAAGTAGGGCTTTCTACTTATTGGTGTTCATGCACAGCTCCCACTTATTCCCTTTATAATACTCACAGACAAGGCGTTCTTTCCTTAATCCATAACTTGTAGGAGCTTTTTTTATATCATTATTTGCCTCTATTTTTGCCTTTTCTTCCTTTACTGCGAGCTAGCGTGCGTTTTTACCTTAAGGCTCCTCCTTGATGCACTGCCGTGCTCTTGGTAAAGTCATTTATAGATTATTAAATACTGAAAGCTTAACTACAGCTTTAGTTGGGATGGTAGTCAAATGGACCAAGGCTGATGAAATGGTTTGATAAATTTCCAGTTGGCCAAGTACGTTTGTCTGGAGTGCAAAGGAGGCGAGGCGGAAGACAAGATGTTGTTGTGTGATGGCTGTGATGACAGCTACCATACCTTCTGCTTAAATCCTCCACTCCAATACATACCCAAAGGTAACTAACTCTAGAGAGATATTGGAATAAGGAACAGTATTATTTAATTGTGTGTTTGTTTTGGGGATGGTAGGGGATTGGCGATGCCCACGATGCGTTGCTGAGGATTTAAGCAAGCCAAGTGAGGGTTTTGGATTTGACCAGGCTACACGAGAGTATACTCTGCATCAGTTTGGAGAGATGGCTGATCAGTTCAAGGGAGAGTATTTCAACATGCCGGTCCATTTAGTTCCGTTGGAGTTGGTGGAACGGGAGTTCTGGAGGATCGTGTCTGCTATTGACGAGGACGTTACTGTAGAGTACGGAGCAGATCTTCACACGATGGATCATGGATCAGGCTTCCCCACGGAAATATCTAATCACGTCTCTGACGAACATCGCTCCTACATCGAGAGCGGCTGGAACCTCAACAACTTGCCGAGCATTGAAGGCTCTGTTCTAGGACATATTAACGCAGACATCTCGGGCATGAAGGTCCCGTGGATGTACGTAGGCATGTGCTTTTCAACTTTTTGCTGGCACAATGAAGATCACTGGAGCTACTCTATCAATTATTTGCATTGGGGGGAGCCAAAAACTTGGTACGGGGTTCCTGGTGCAAGAGCCGATCAGTTTGAGGATGCTATGAAGCGAGCTGCACCAGAGCTGTTCCAATCACAGCCGGACCTCCTTCACCAGCTTGTCACTATTATGAATCCCAATATTCTAATGAACTCGGGAGTGCCCGTTTATCGGATGGATCAGAGAGCTGGAGAGTTCATTATCACTTTCCCAAGGGCATATCACGCTGGATTTAACCAAGGTTACAATTTCGCCGAAGCGGTGAACTTTGCTCCGGCCGACTGGGTAATCCTTCAACTTACTATTCAGTTATTTATGTTCATACAGACATTAAGCATGTTGTGCCTTGTTTAACAGCTTTCAGTTGGACGGGACTGTATCGATCATTATTCAAGACTGCATCGATTCTGCGTCTTTTCCCATGACGAGCTGTTGTGTTCCATGGCGTCTAAACCGGATGAAATGAACGTCGCGCTCTCTTTGGCAACTTATCAAGACTATCGTCGGATGATTACGAGTGAATTTGGTAATAAAACCCTCCTTCAGCCCATCCATTCTGTTTCTATTGTTGTTGATTGTTTAACTTGCATTGATTCAGAGTCCCGAGTAGCTGTTAACGCATGGGGAGCGAAGGAGAGTGATCGTCTACTCTTTGAGAATTTACCGGACGACGCGCGTGTTTGTGATTTCTGTAAGACTACTTGTTTCCTTTCATGTGTTTCATGCTCCTGTACTACAGACCGCTTAGTCTGCATTCGGCATTACGATAAGCTGTGCGAATGTCCCGGAAGTCAACATGTGTACAAGTAAGTCTAACAATCCTTACTGAAAGTAAGATACAAATAATATCAAGTCTAACTCACTATTAATTAATTCCCTCTTTCAGAATCCGGTACAATAAGGAAGAGTTGTTGTCAATGGGGAAAGTCCTTCATGAGAAGACCATCGATTTTGTGGAATGGAATAGGAAAATAAAAGATGGGATTGATGAAGAAAACGTGGAGGTTAAATTAGGTAACTGATCAACTCATTTCTGTCCCTCAGTTACCTTTCATTTTGACTAAAATTGAGTACAATAACTAAAACACAATATCATACATTTATTAGATATCAAGGAACTGCGTGAGCTGGTCCGCGAAGCGGAGGAGAAGATTTATCCTGTAGGGACATTGCTGAAAAAAGCCAGGGAAATCATAGAAGAGGGTGAGCGGCTAATGCTGGCTGCCAAGACCGTTATCAACATGTCAAACAAGACGCCCAGGTAAGTGCTCAACAAGATAACTTCAAAAGTAGTTTAGAGGCTTGCATCTCACTTTTTTATGTGTGTAATTTGCAGGAAAGCAGGTGACTTCTCCGGACCTCGTAATATAATTGTGGATGTGCTGGATCTAGCCGAGAGGATGAAGAATCATGTTGTGACGATGGAAATGACAGACGAGATTGTGAACCTTTGTAAAACTTGTGAAGGATTAGAAAAGGCGGCAGCAAGGCTGCTGACTACTTGTAGTACAAAGCGAAGCGAGATGGAGGTAATCCTTTGGAACTACAGCAAAATGGGGATGGTGCCTTGTCGTGCTCTGACGGATCTTTCAAGGGTATTAGCACATATTAAATTATAATGTTAGGGTGGAACACATTTAATCTGTTTTTAATATTTCCAGCGGTTGGATCAACTGAAGTGGAGGAACAAAGTCGGCCATATCTTGTCGAACGGAGGTGGCTCGTACACGCCAGAGTACTTGAGGAATCTTATTAATGATGCGGATGGTATTAGACACGATGGGGCAACTCAGTATCTGCTCCGAAAGCTCAAAAACCTTAGAAACTCATGTACCGTGTTGGAAGGACGAGCCTATAGTTATGTTCACGCAAGGTATGCACACACCATTTTATTTTGAAATGGAAAAAGGTAGAAGAAAGTAGGATAACTTTTAACTAACAGGACTATCGTTTTTTTGAAATGCAGGAACAAACATAAATTTGAAGAGATCCGAGAGTTGATCTGTACTATTGATGAATTGCAAGTGGCTCTTCCAAGTACTCCTGCTCTCCGACTGATGGTTAGTAAAGCAGCCACATGGGTCAACAGCGTCAGACAGATTCGAGAGCAAGAGAAAGGAGATTGGCCCTATTTGGATGAGATTGAAGAGCTGGTAAAGGAAGGATCGGAAATACCCATTTATTTCGATGAGCATCCCGTCTTACGTGGTCAGTTGGAGGCTACTCAAGCCTGGAGGTTGTGTTTGCAGAGGGTTTTTTGCAAGAAACCTGTCACAGTTAGTTTATTTGAGGTACAGTACACAAGGAAAGCAGCATTTAGACAGTTTTTTAATTATTAATTACCAATTACTTGTAATTGATTGATGCTCACTGTAGCTGCTCGTGCCTCGGATTGATGAGAGGGAGTTGCCAAGAAGGGCAAGGCGAGGTGACAGAGACAGATCAAAGATAAGCTTGGATGCGTCGGACTATGCCAGACTGGTGGGGCTGGGGAACGAAGACGACTTGAGAGACCATACGCTATTCAAAGAGGCTTTGGAGGTAAGGTTATTGAAGGGATATTATTAGAGTAGCTCTCAGAAGGATGCTAAAAGTTGCTATTTATTTTCAGATAAATGCTCGAGAAGAGCACTTGAAGTTATTGAAGCTTCGACGGAAGAACGGGATTAAACGGAGGACTGATGTAGGGGAGCATCTTTACTGTCTCTGCCAGTCGACAGCGGGTCCTTTCATGATCCGTTGTGAAGCCTGCTACGAATGGTTTCATGTTGGCTGTGTTCTTCCCCTTCCAATAATTGAGGACGAGGAAGATGATGATGACTACTCCTCCGAAGCATTCACTGCCATGCAGATTGCAAACAAAAGGTTCCGTTTTCTTGGACCTTGCTGTACTCGTTCAAAGAAACCTACGCAAGGGGAAATCGTGCCTTTGCTGCGAAGCCTGCTTAAATTACCGGTGAGGAGTTACGAGAGTGAAGCCTTTAGATGCCTCTTTGACAGATATATAAGTTGGGACGAGAGAGCGCTGAGACTGTTGGGAATGCCGGAAGTACAGCGCCACTTGGGCGTATTAGAGGCCGTCCCCAAGGAGAGTAATAATGTCAGAGGAGTGGCGGAAGAAGCCAGCACGAGTCCTAAATGTGATACAAGTAATTCAGGTCTGAAGGGTATCCTCAGTAATTCCAAACGGTTCGAGACACCTCCCGAGCCCAGCAGTAGTCACGTAATTGATCTCACAGTGACGGACCCGGACGAAGACGGTCCAGCTTCATCAAGTAACAATTTCAATAATTCTGGCGGACCACCCGAGGCCAGAGCCGGCTGTAGTCATCAATCCAGGAAGGCGTACCCCGTTCCGAGAAACTTTACAGAAGCAAAAATCACACTACAGCCAGAACTAGTTGAAACTATTGAACGACTTCTAACAGAGATCGATCTCATGGAGTTGAGCGGCGGAGACAAGATTTATTTATTGTGGAAACTAGTTGAAGCCAGTCGTCCAACCCCAATCAATACTTTAGGAGTTGACGTAAGTATTAGAATTATTTCCTTCTCTCCCTCCTCAACTCCACGTTTATTGAGTCCTGTATTTAAAATATATTTTTTAATTTTAGGAAATCGAAGCTATAATTCTGGAGGAGGTGGAAACCAGGAATTATAAGCCGCGGAGACGGAGGACCGTAGAAGTAAATGGAGACCCTGCCACTTCCAACCAACGGGAGGCTAGAGTCAGAGCTTTTAAACGGAGATCGGTAAGATAAGATGGAATAACTGCCAACATTTTAAGGACTGGTCATTAATATTATACCTTCTTTTTTTTAGGCCATGGAGAGTCCTCCTCCTCGGAAGACGGCGAGAAAGAAAAATTTGGAAGAGAATGAAGAGGACTGTGCTGCTCGGGTTTGTAAGAAGCCCATAGGTAAGAACTAATATAAATTTATTGGACCAGTTCCTATGCAATGCTAATAGAATATTGTAATGAGTAAGTTTGTTTTTTTTGCTACAGGCAATCAAGTGAACTGGGTTCAGTGTGATGGAGCTTGTCAGATGTGGTTTCATTACGTCTGTATTGGCATCACCCCGAGAGAGATCAAAAAGCAGGCTTGCTTCTTCTGCGAACCTTGCAAGTTTGCTCTCAAGAACGGTGCATGCAACGCGGTAAGCTCTACACAACAACTCTTATTCACTACTAGCAGCCTTTTTATTCCTATTGTCATTTGACGTTAAACTTTCTTTTAATGTTATTAGGATAAGCCGCCGTACAACGACAAGGAGAACGCTAAGTCACTAAGAGAACGATGTACTAAATCGGAATTGGGATACTGAGCTGTTGTTGTTATAAAGATTGATTGATACTTAATTAAGTTAAGAAAACAAAAAAAAAAGAGTACAGATTATACAGAGTATTTTATAAGTAGGATACGCCTTTAATTGGAAGGCTAACTCAAGTTTAAATTATAAAGTCAGTTAGACTAAACACAAATGTTAATCTCGTAAGATTATTATAAGGTTATTCAGACAAGAGGGATTCAGGATTTCTACGCAATATAGAATTTCTACGGAGTACGGGATTTCTATAGGATTCAGGATTTCTAAGCAATATAGGATTTCTACGGAGTGCGGGATTTCTATAGAATTCAGGATTTCTACGGAATTCAGGATTTCTACGGAGTACGCGATTTCTACAAAATTCAGGAATTCTACGGAGTACGGGATTTCTTCAAAATTCAGGATTTCTACGAAGTACGGGATTCCTACGGAGTACGGGATTTCTACAAAGTACAGATTGATATAAAAAAAAATGTAAAAAATATATTTAATGATATCATGTCACCCTCCATGTTGTCTTCTTACTCTCTCTCTCTCTCTTAAGTCAAGTTAATATAAGGTTTTGTGTGTGAATTTTCATCACTTGACATCATAAAGGTTATTTTTCACGTTAAAAAAACGAGTCCCTTAGCAAGTAAAATGTTGTTAATTAAATATTAGGTTAGAGTGTTGGCCTTGGATGGTTATTCTTTCACTATGCATTATTATATTATTGTAGATCGTATCGTGGGGTGGTACGGAAGGCTCATATTAATTAATAATATATAATAACCTAGCGTTGTAAAACGAAAAAAGCTGAGTGATAAACAGCTAGCATATAGTACAATAATTATATTATTATTAACTCAGACTCCTCCTATCCTTCTTACTATTATAAACAAAATACTTTTTATCCCGTGCAATAAAAACATTGCCCAAACTTAACTTTCATTAATTAATTACATACCCATTTTAGTCATAATAATAAACGTAAGGAGCTGGAAATAAATGGATTGGATATTTAACGAGGAGGAACGGAATGATTGGGAAATGTAAATGTTTAAAAGGACTGATTTAGTGCTTTACAAGTTACTCTTTTTACATTTCGTAATAACTTTCATATTAGTAGAAAGTATAGGGTATTATTTGGATGAAACAATTTAGTAATACTCGGCAGCATTGTTTGTATTGTTTTATGCAATTATTTCAATCACAATCTCCAATGGATGACATAACCTTTATATAATAAATTACTACCCCAGAGTTACTAAACAGACAGACAGACAGACAGGAAAAAGGAAAGACATAACCACACGACACAACTCAACTCAACTCTCACAGTCTCAAGTCTCAACTTCCTCAACTGAGTCTCACAATCTGGGACTGGTTGGGGACGGATTCCTCTGACCTTTTTAATTTCCTTGTAGATATCAGCTGACCTTGGGTCATGACCTCCCACAATCCAAAACCACCACACCCAATCCCCCCACTCAAAATGGACCTCTCCGTATGAACAACATATCTCTTTTATACCCTTTTTTTATAAATACTTTTAACCAGAATATAATAAATGTGAGAGTGTATTTGTATTTGTATTTGATGAGTTTATTGTATTTGTTTTTAGAAAGTTGTATTATTAAACTCGGCCGAGGGTCATCTCCCGAAAGGTCAAAAAGAGGGAGACTCTGACCTGGAGTTTGTCCAAGTTCTAAACCGACCTTGGCAATACCGCGGGGAGGGGAATGCCAATATCGTTTTGGCCTTGCAAGACGTATGTTTAGTTTTAGTTTATACAAACATTTCTACCCTAAATCCTCGCCCATATGCCGCCCTCGTTAATTACACCGCACGCCTATCCTTTACAGGGTCAAAGGGCATCTCTCCCATGTTAAACATGCTTTAAAACATCTTTCTTTGCATATATAAGCCGCGGCATATGGGCGAGGATTTAGGGTACCTAGTAAACTGCGCCCTACTGTCAGCCTTTTACCTAGTTCTGTTTTGTGTGGACCTAAAAATTATATATTTTTTGTGTATTTAGGAGTTGCGAGTGATTCGATTGGGTAAAATGGATAAAGGGGGTGTGGTTGGGAGTTTGACCCGGCACAAGAGGAAGGTCCAGAGGGAGGTTAACTTTGCCAATAACTTTTTCATCCCCTTTCTGGGGGTGGAGTATGTGGGGAAGGTGCAGGCCGTTCAGCTCGGACATCCTCAGATTGACGCTCTAAACCAGCTACTTTTATCCCACAGACCTCGTACGTTACACCCCCTTATTGGCCCAACCATTGGGGGTACGAGGGTACATTCTACCCCGTAGTTTTATAATGTACCCCCAGGAACTCCAAATATAGACCCCTTTGTATCCTTTAATCGTATTTGTTTGTACCCCCTGGCACCCTCTCGTGGTTGAGCCAATGGTTACACCCCCTTCTTAGCCCTCTACTAATCATCCAGATTAATCAATATTAGACTTATCCAATCCAGGTTATCGATTGCACAAGGAGTTGAGGGTGCCGTTTGCAACGGCTCATCGAGATTTCGCCCGAATCCATCCCTACCCTTCCTCACGGACTGACTACTGCATTGAAATTAAACCAAAACAAGGATGGCGATTTCCAGAGATTTCGAAAGAGAGAGGTGGTCAGAAAGCGTGTCCTAAACTATGCACCTATTGTCTAAATCAATTCCTCAAGGTCCGTCTAATAATCCTCTATCAATCCTACCACCATTTGAAAGTATAATATCAATATTTACTCTTGTTTTTATTATGCAGTTAAAGAAATCAAAGATCTCGTCCAGGACCCAGTATTGTCCATTAGATCTGTTCTCTGGGTGAGTTCCACAAACTCTAATGCTCTAATTAATCATCTTAAGGGAGCACGATCGCATATCACGCGACATGATATCACGGGGACGGCAGATCATCACAGCGACGGGTTATTACAGCGACGGGATATCACAGCGACGGGTTATTACAGCGACGGAATATCACACAAATACTGCAAAATGTATTGCAGTATGTATTCTACTTACTACAACATACACACGGCAGCATTACTGCAACTGTATTACAAATACATTTTGCAGTATTTGTGTGATATCTCGTCGCGTCGCTGTGATAACCTGTCGCTGTGATAATCTGCCGTCGTCCCCGTGACACCATGTCGCGTGATATGCGGTCACAGACTCCATCTTAATGATTCCGCACCCTAATACTTGTATTTGTTTCAGAGAGCCAAGCAGGATGATCCAAGCCATAACAGCCCTTATCTCAAATCCTCAGAATAATCTCAGAATGTTTCGAGTAAGTTCGAATGTATATTGTCTTCCGAGAGGTTCCTTTCTTTGTAAATAATTGATAAATACTTTGTAGAACGGTTCCCTGGTGTATGGAGACAGTCTACAGGACTCGCTGGGTCCTTTTTTACAGGAATGGATTGAAGAGGGTTCGGGAGATGGACAAAAGCCGAGGTAATAAGGATATTTATAATCCTTATTCATCCTCCTCCAGATCCTCACATAATCTCTTTAATCGTTTCAGTAATCTATGCAACTTCATATTTCTGGTGTGCATGGCTCTCCTAAAACCGAAAAGAAGACCGGACAAGTGTGGAAGTCTGTACGGAAATCCTAGCCCAGATCCTATCCAAGTGTACGAAACGCTAAAAGAGAAGATACGAAAAGTATTAAATAGTAAAGGGATTGAACTGCACGAGCCGGATATTGATAGGATGGAAATAAAATCATGTTATGCTTGTTCCGAGCCAACCAGTCTACCGGGGGGATCCATTCTAGACAGGATTCTAGGGATTCAAAGTTTAGCTGGAAGTAATCGTCAGTTGGCCTGCGGCGTCTTTCCCAAGATATGTCCAACTCATCAGCGAAAGAGTTACTGTGATTTTAAAGAGGAGTTGAGCCTCCAGGATTATAATTTGTCTTCCGAAACCAAGGATTCGACAACTGGAGTATTTTGTTCCTGTTCCGCTTGCTCCTGTGATGATGATGAGAGTTTGGAGGTTAAGGAGCAGCGTTGTGAGCTGCTAGAAGGCCAGTTTGGCCCCAGTTGTCCCAGTCCTAATTGTCTCAAGGAGGAGAAATGGCTGGACGAAGTTTCAAAAACCTGTCTTACAGAGGATGAAATAAATTCCCTCAAGTACTACCTGTTGGCAGCTACAGCTAAGGATTGTTCTATAATGATAACGTTCTCCCCGGTTCGAGGGCATCGGGCCAGAGAGCTTAGTTTAATGGAGGCAGAGGTGGACTCGGTCCATTCCCTTTATTCCCCAACCTCTCCCTCAATTTCTAACTACAAGGACAGTGATATAATACTAGAGGACTTGAACGGTACGTTTCATCGAGTAAGGATCGGCGTGGCGGATCTAGACCCTAAACCTGTTACTTCTATAGTCAAACATTTCCTGAGGGATCGAGAAATGAACCAAGACTTTCGGACTCTTCTGGACGACATGAATCCTCCACGCTGATGGTAGAAATAACGGCCTCTTCAGTTGCCTCAAGGAACGCACAGGAATTACATACCAAAGAGTCAGTTCTTGACGGACGAAATATGTTCCATACATGACGCATGTGGTGTCTCGGAAAGATTTTAAATAAAAGCATGACATTGAACAATTTTAACACCTCTTGTATTTATTTCTATATTTAAACAATCTACTGTTCATATAAAATTGTAGATGACTTTTATTAATTAAATAGAATAGATTGCTCAGTCGATCCAGTCCTCATTCTCAGAATCCTCACTCTCGTCCATATCTTGTTCCAAATTAGGAATGGACGTAACGAGTTTTTGCATAATGTCTCCAACTCCAGCTGCGGGTTGTCGTCCTTGCTGGATTCCAGAAATCCCCTTTTACAAAATACAAAAGAATTAGCATATGAGAGTTTGAAAGTGGCAATAAGTATTCTGTACTTAAAGCAGGGAGTCAGTCTACCTTTCTTCTCATAGCCAAAGAATTTTTAAGATCACTCATAAGATCCCCTCCATCAGTTCGAGTGACGGAACTCAAACTGCTCTTTTCCTCCTGTTTCTTTTTCTTAGCCTCGTACTTTCTTTCCTTGGCCGAGTTCAAACTTCCCAAGCCCCCTGCAGCTCTTATTGCGGCCATTAGATTTGACCTCTCCGGCACTTCCCCACTAACAAGCGGCTTCACCGGCACAGGATTCACTATTATAGCCGGTTGGATTGGAGGGGGCGGAGGTGGTGGGGGTGGTCCTGGTTCTGGACCATGAACTTCTTCCTCCCTCTTCATACTCTCGCTAGCTTCCATTTTGGGTGGTATGGGTGACAGGAAAGGCTGATAAGTCTCCTGGAGCGTAGACGGTAAAACATCCGTTGGGGTTGACCTATAAAATGGTGGGAATTGGGTGGGATGGATATCACAAATGTCCATACTCTCCACCACACCTAAAACAGACAATGACTATAGTAATGATAAGGTCAAAGGGTTGTATTGATAAGTGAATTCCTACCCGGCAGATGCGGTAGGAACTCAGGGACGTCTATTTCGGGTATCTGGAGTGTGGAAGGACAGTAGTAAAAGTCATCAGTTTCCACAACTACTGGCGGAGGCTCACTGGGTTTCGGAGATGAAACTCTCGGACTCAACTCCCGTATCTCCTCAACTCTTCTTCGGGGTTGGAGCGGATCTCTTGTCGACACTCGGTAGTTTTGATATCTAAATCAGAATTATTATTATTACATCTGAAGACTGATGAGGGTCCTTAACATAAATAACTGACAATAACTCACGGGTTTTCGGCCGTGTTGAACAATAGAAATGAGTCCATATTGACAAGCCGTTGAGGGGGCGTTCCAAGGCCTCTGAGTCCCCCTGCCTCCGGCCCCCCCGCACGGCCACCGGTCAGAAGGTCAGACTGCCGTACATGGAAACAAGTGAGGAGGTCATCGTGGTGTTTGATTGAAGGAAGGAAGGAGCTGGGGATGACCCCGGGGCGAGGCCCTTCAACTTTACCGGCCACTAACGGCCGTCCATAAAGGGAATCCAGCCCTTCGGCCGGGTACTTTGCTGGAGACATTAAACGGAGAGCTTTGTGGGACCCTTTGAGAGCCCTTATCTGACTAGAAGCTATGGAAATCCGTTCCCCAAGGGACTTTAGTTGTGACCTTTGACCTTCCATGCGGGTTTTTATGGTGGTGAATATCTGGTCGGAAATGGCCACTAGATTATCCAGCGAGGAGACTATTTCAAAAACGGCTTCTTCTCTGCTCCCATTTTGGTTCACCAGCTTCACCTCGTACTTTTTGCCCCCTTCCACAAGCATCTTGACCTTTGACTTTTGACCCTGTCCCTTCTAATTATTCAAACGTTTAATACATTTAGCTCCCTTTGTCAATTGGATCTTTACATCTTACAGGCAGAATTTAACAATATTATTTGAGACTTACTGGACTTGTCCTAGCTCCACTATAATTGACCTTGCCAGTTCCCCTTGACCTCTGACCTATCCTCAAACCCCACTAGAAATGACCTTATTTCCTTTCTTTTTGTGTAAACAAAACTTGTTGATTTTTTTTCCGGCTGTCCCATTTCTTGATCGAGTCTACTTTTACCGCTTCAATCCATTTTCTATGACACTTTTTTGAGATTTTTATTGAATTTTGCGATGAAAATACAGGCGAACTTTAGAAGGACTTTTTGGAAGTTCGTTCTTGATAATTGTGTCTTCCACATGGACGCCCGGCGAGGTCTTTTTCCAATGTTGGTAATCGTATGGAACTGCTACGGAGCTGCAAACGGGTCAGCCAATAGCAAAACTCCTCTTTTGCATGCTAAAGATCTCATATAACTGCAAAACTTCTCTTTTGCATGCTAAACTCGATGTCGAACTGCACTCGTCTTTCATCTTACAGTGTATTATAAGGTTCATAGTAATAAGGCAACATGCTTAAGTAGTACGGCTCATGCAGAAAGTCGTCTTTCTGGATGAACACTCATGGTAATCCCTACGCTTGGCTTCAGAACTAATTTACCAGTCCTTAGCTCGTATTAGTACTTTATCTTCCTTTATAAAATCAGACCAAAGAAGATCTCTTGGTCAGTTGAATTCCCACCCTCATTGAGTCTCAATAAAAGTCTTTCGTTCTAAATGGAGTCTTATATCCACTTACCTTATTACACGACACAGAAAAAGACCTATTACAATTGGTAGCAAAGGTGGACGACTCGAGTATCAACTTTCCCTCTACTGACCCCTTCCAACTTCTTAAATTTAACAACATTTCATTAATATAAATGAGAAAGAAAGTACTAACCTTCCTACTCACTCTTAACTGTATCTACTCGATTTTCAAGTGTGTTGTCGCGTGAAATTGAATCCGTGTCCATCAAAATTGGAACAATAAAGTGAGGCCACCGAGCTCTCTTTCTCTTGATTGGATACCAGGTAACGTGTATACCTCATACTTATTTAACTCAGAGACCCGATAGACCGGTTCTCCGGCATCAGACTAGCTACTCAATTTGCACAAGTACACCCAACACACCTGAACGCCCCGATTACACAACACGCGAACTTAACCACCTCCACTACGAGGTGACACTTCACACCCCCTCCGAGCGCTTACTCGATATAGAGATACTGGCCCCCAGCCACGCCCTCGTCCGCCCTCTCTACCCCCCTCTTGTATCAGGTAACCCACGAAGGGACCCATTAAGGGAGTAGGAGTTAGGTTCAACGAGCTGGAGTATTCCAGTCGTTACAGTAGCCACTTGGATATATTGTAAAATAAAGGAGGAGGTCCTCGGACGAGTTCCTAACCAGCCGCCTAGAAGCCGGGTAGACGTGGGGTTGCGTAGGGGACGGAAGGATTAAATAGTGCAGCGGTACGACCTGCGCCTCTGCTGGACCTGCTTATGGGTCTTTGCAAGTGTCTTCGTCTTATCCTGCCTTTTTTGACCCCGTCGTGTATTATTCTGCTCTCCTCCTGCATCTTATCTTACGACCTTAAGCGGAACTATGCGGTCATCTGATTCGGAACTCGACCCCTTGCACGACGGCCTTCTAGTTGATGAAGATTTAACTAAAATAACATACAACGATAATAATTAGACCTCAAAGCTCTTGCTTTATTAGCCTTGTCCAAAACCACTTCTAGAGTGTAGGTACTGCACGCTAGACAATCTGCAAGAAAAAACTCTAAAACAACTACAAAATCTTGCCTTAGGTCCGCATCATTTCAATACTTGTTTGGCATCTTATCTCCATACCATATCAGTAGCGATTACTTGGAAATTCATCCAATGCCACGTAAATAAATAGAAAAAATAAATGGGTGCATTAATAGGTATGGGGCACTGATTTCTTGAGAAAGCTATAAATGACATAATAATTCCAAAATAAGATTGCATATTGCATGTATTTATGCTTCCAATCTAAACATTCACTTCTTCTGTATTCACCTATACTAGTTTAACGGAGCTGGCCAAGAAAGTAATTACCATATATTCTCAAATACAAGCGGGGGCTACTATTCAATTTTTGATTTTTTTTAGTGGGCCACTATTCGGGAGGGGCTACTAATATTTTAATTTAAAAAATTACTTTGAAAAAGCATTAGGGCCATTCCAAATGAAAAGAACAGATTTTGACCAGGTCATAGTTTGACACTTTTTTGCATCGCCATCTACAAACCCAAACTGAACCACATTTTACAGGGGAGTACTGTGCCCAATAGGAGAACAGCATTTAAATCATCATGACAGTTTCGAAATCGCCATTTCATGAAAAAAGCAAAACTTCAAATATTGAGACCGGACAAGTTTCTAAAATATTCTAGACCACTCCCACAAACCCCCAAAAATGCTTTTAAAAATCCTTGGCCACCCCCTTCAA
>JAQFZX010002636.1:0-17529 GCA_034682405.1 Hydroisotoma schaefferi | reverse complement strand
CATTTAGCACTCCGCACCCCTAAAAAAACGGTCTGTTTCATCTATATGCCGCGGGATATGGACGAGACTTTAGGGTAGAAACTAACTATATAGAATAGAGCTCTATTAATAATAATAATAATAATAATAATAATAATGAAAGATGGTGAGAAATAACCGTGCAGTATAGTTTGCCCTTTACCTGTATAGACCTGTATGGAAATATAGTGCATCAAATTATAATTATCGTCAACTCCATATATCATTCCATGCAACTTATATCATGATGAGAGTGATGTAGAATTTTTCTGCTTTATGCTCGACTGCCACTTATTCTTAACAAAGGAAATGTTGTGAAACTGTTTGTAGCAAATTACCAAAGCTATTGAATGACTGACAAGAGCTAATAGTTTAGCTAACTGACAACCGAATCTCTTTGTGAAGGTTACATGTAGTTTTTAAAATTACATAAAACTACACAGGGTTAAAAATTCTGTCAATTAGTCATCTACTAGTTTTAACAATTGTTGACAACAGTTCCTCTATACAATTTAGTAACTTTTAAACTCGCATATAACATGAGATAGATTTTATCATATGATAGATTTAAACAGAATTAATTATCTCGCGTCGTGAGATTGTCAACAATTAATTGGGGCTCTATCAATCTTTGCTGACATGAATTCTATAATTCTATATTCTAACAATACATGCTTGTTCTGTGACATTGAAATGATTTTATGTATAAAGGATGAAGAAAAAACTCATTTTAAATAATAAAAACTGAGACTACTCATCACAGAATTAAATTACTACACACTCTAATTGTACTAAACATCCTAAACAGTTCTTTACAAAAGTGTAGCATGAACCTTTGGCGTTTTAACCCATTATTAACTGCCCTTCTTCTTGTAGGTGTGGTGGTTTTGGTATTTAGCATTTCTCAAGTGGACGGTATTTATTAACTAAAAACCTATACAAAAAAATTATATATTACTTTTTTCAAACTAATTTTAACATTAATATTAATACAATTTCCCAGGATCTAATGAGGCAAACGGAAAAAAGAAAATGTTTTTAATTAAACTCTGTCCACTGTCAATTCCTACTTCTTCTGGAGGAAAGTTCACAACTTGCCAGTTTACAGAAGGTCTAAATTGTTTGGGAAATAAGGACTGCAAAAATGGACAGATTTGCTGTAATGTTGGAGGATGTTCTAAAGAATGTACTAATCCTTTATAGAAGGATAGCTGCCTTAAAAAAATTATCCAAAGGGAAAAGAATTTAGGTGAGTCTGGTATTAAAAGTAAAACACAAGGGTTACTCCAGCCAATAAATTATTATTATTACAGCATACACCCTGGATTTAGATAAATGTTGATAAATGTGTCCTGCCTAAAAACAAATTTACTCTGTCAAAAATTGTCGATGTTAAACATTTAATTTCTGTTAAAATTCCAGGATGTATAGTTGAAGAAGTCTCCTGTGCAAGTTAGTTATTCCTTTACTTCCTTCCTGGTTAATTTACAATGTGAATCTTTATGAAAATAATAACAAAACTTTCAAGGATAACTTCAAATAAAATGTCTAAAGGTTCTTAATAAAATTTAAAAAAACTTTTAATATTCGATAAAGTTTCTTCAAAACCCCATTCAACTTCATATCAAGGCTTCTTTGGACCATTTCCATTCTAAACCAAAAACCTGTACGGGCACCCTTTCTCCGGAAAAGGCTTTCTAATTAATTACTCCCCAAAGAAAAGAAGACAGACAGACAGTGCGGGTCAGTTCTTTTTACTTTCTTGGGGAAACGAACCCATCCATCCATACATTAGTGAATTCCCCCGTAGGTTTACCCCATAGTCGGTTCAACGCTAATACGAATAAATACCACTGTTCTTTCCAAATTCACTTAGACTTTCTCCCGGTCTGCCACTCTACCCGGGTAGTCACCAATCTTCAGCTCTTTCATTATGCAAATAACTGGTCTCCTATCATGCGTAGTTGTCGGTGGGGAAAAATACAAATAAATTAGTCTCCCTTTCACTCACGAAAGTTGACACTTTTGTCGAGTTTTTTGGTATGCGGTTGATCCTTTCTCCACTTGGGTTAGCAAGTTACCTGTGGCGTGTGCTATAATTATGTCAATTTGTGCTTATCATCCTCCTGTCATTCGCTTATCTGTGGAGACATCACCCCGGCCTACTTAGATCAAAGCGTAGGTCGCATACCGTGATAATCACAGAGATCGATCGATATACGTAGTTATCCTTCATTAGTCAACGTCCCACCTATCCCCTTCCCCTGTCCTTGTTTAATGATGGAAATAAACCTCTTTTATCTCTTTCCTGACTGTTATTTGTCACATTTTGTGCGAAATTGTCATTTTCCCTGTCATCACCCTAGCCCTCATTATCCTCTCAATGGTAGGTAATTTGAACCCCCGCAGCATCACTGAAGGTAGGTACTTTTATGGTTATCTCGTCATTTCTCAGTTCAAGCGTCGTACTTCGTTCCTTCGTTTCTATTCCTATTGTAAAGAGAAATAGATTAAGCAAATGTTCACCTATTTAGTACAAAACCAAGTGAAATACCACGAGATGTTTAAATTGCAGACGTTTTTGTACTGGAGTAGTACCCAGAAGAACATACCAGTTTCATTTCACAATTTCACGCGACATGAATTCAGATATGTATCTATCAGTACCGTCATATTTTATTTACTTACACTAAATTGTACTGCCGTATAACTCAGTACAACTTCGGATCAACTTTTTTTAGTTTACCTTAACATTCTACCAAGTTCCCTAACCCACAATAACCCACCTTTTCAAAACCCCAACTAAAAGCCCCCTCACCTCACTTTCCCACTTGTTCATCCCTAATTTCTGAAAAAACGAACCCCCCAAGACAAGCATCACACAATCCAAAAACTAAAAACGGTAATTGTATTCGTTTCCAATTCAAATTAAGTTTTACTGGCCAAATGTAAAGCATTAAATCTCCTTAACCCCAGCATAAAGTTGACATTAAGTGGAGATCATTACCGTTATAATGTGACCTGATAACTTGTAATGCTCCTTCCTATTACTAACTCTTCAACCAACTTTATTTCTATTACTATTAATAAAATCCCCTGTTCTATACTTTGCGTGTTTATCTTATTGGATTTAACATTTATTCCTCTTCCGTAATACTACAAGAGGCCAGAGTTGACTGTCTGTTACCGGTTCTGGTAAACGAATAACGATCTAAACTTCGTATTTCTCGATTACTTGAAAGCTAGTTTACACTAGGTAACTCTACTACATTCCTCGTATACACCGTTCTACCGTTTAACGTTCCAACCAGCCAAGATACACTTTTGTAAAGGAAACCTTCACAAAATTAGATAATCCTCTTCTCAAGTGGGATACCTAGGTGGAGTCTTTATCTCCAGTTGTATCTTATTTCGTCCATTAAACCCACCATTACCGATCCTTTCACTACATTAAAAACTTTGCCAAATAAGTAAGCCTGACAACAGCTACCAGGATTGGGACCAGGTTGGACTAAAGAGAGAGAGAGATATTTCCAATTTACATTGCCAATGGCGTCTACCAACGATCTACTACATCTAGATACGCTTTCACTTTCACCGATACCAAATACGCCTCTCCGATGACCCAATGTTTACTTTTTAAAAAAGCCTGCTTATAAACGAGATAAAACTCTCCTGTAAAACCTTCATAAATAGCCAAAGCCAACAGATGAAAAGCGAGCTGGCTCAAATATTTACTGAAAATAAATAATAATATTTTGAAACTAAACAAACATCTCCTCAGGTATTAAAGAATCCAATAATCCTCAGCCAAAGACTGTACTTTACCCTCTAATCTCGTAAGCTTTCATGACCACACCCACCCATCCCATCATTCTCACTCTTCAACCTTACAAAATACCACAACAATGTCCAGAAACTGCAATAATCCAACCCAACTACAAACCATCATCCTACTCGTATCGAAGTAATGTAAAAACTTTCATTAACTTGCGGCATCTGCTCTAATCACCTCAGGGGAAACAGCTTGATAATGAACATAAAAATGTGGAGAACTATCTATATACGAAAAAGGAAACCTCTCATCAATAAATATCACTTTCCTCGCCCTCGTCTCAATTCATTACCTAAATAGTACCCCGATGGGTATTATTCTATTACGAGATTTTTCTCTCCTTTGCTTTCCTTCAATTTACTTAGTTCGAAGGGAAAGTCTCCCCAGGCTTGTTTTAGTTGGATTACGGAGAATTATATACTTTCCTCTTGTCCTGGGCTATAAGTGGTCAAAATAGGGTTAAGTTTATAAGTTGGTTGTTACAGCAGGTTGCAATGCAATGTTTCACAATCATTGAATTGGATCGCCTCAAAAACTACCTAAGTTGCGTTTCTCTTAGCTGAAGATACGGAGACGGATGTCATATGATGCTTGGTCACAGAGGACAATAAAACAGTCTTCGAGCAAATGGGAGGTCCAGGTTCATTTCATTTCCCTCTACAATTATGCTATGCTGAGTGCTGAGGGACCTGTAATAATAGCCGTGACGCTGAAAATAGGTTGTACTAGAAGTAGAAGTAGTAGAAGTAGTATGTAGTAGCAGTATAAGTACTATTAGTAGAAGTAGTAGTAGTAGTAGTGGTCGTATGTAGTAGCAGTATAAGTACTAGTAGTAGTAGAAGTAGTAGTAGTAGCAGTAGTAGTAGTAGTAGTAGTAGTAGTAAATGTAAGTGTGATTTCCGAGGTATTAAAAAGAATAAATGATAGTAGTAGAGAGGGTACGTGAGGGTATTATTATGTGGGTAAACATGTATTTTAGAGACAGAAAGTTGGTGGATGATTTACGTGTCGGAGCTTTAGTGAACAATTTAATGTATTTGCATTTATTCCAACTAGTAAAACTGAGGTTTGTTCATTTACCAAAATAGAGTTTGGAAATTGACATTTCTCACGTTAAGCCATTATCTTCGGCCGACCATTAAACCACTTCTACACACACACCAATAAATACCACAAAGTTACCAACAACCGGTTATATACTTTACTCACCCACCTCCTATTCCTCCTCTATCTTTACTCAGTTTAGCTAAGGATGCAGCCGGCGAGTTGGGATTTGATTTATCATTATATTTTTAGTACTACACCAAAAAGGGCCCTTATTCTAACAGTACTTTGGAATAAAATGGGAGAAATCATGACCTGTCTGTACCCTTCGCAATGGGATTCATCCTTAAAACTCAACAAATCCTGATAAATATTATGAACTATCTCCATCCAGAACAACTCCTGGGTTGTTTTAGGCTCAATTTTAACCTCTGGGGTTTAATTTTAGGCTGGAATGGCTAACCATATCGTAGTTTGTCAACACTATTTTCTAGTCGTACATTGTAGGACAATATTCATATGTCAATTATAACCACACCCATTTATTTAGACTGTAGAGTAAAGTGCTTGACTTGCAGGCACACCCTCCACCAACCGCCTCCAATTCAATCAATCAAGGAATAATGGTTAAAACTTAAGGATAAATCCTACTAGCTATCGGTATTAAAATTCAATGCAAAAAACCTTAGTTAAACCCTCAAGGGACCAGATCACTTTAAAAACCCTTCGGGATAAGCATCTACAGACAGTTTACTTTTCTGGCCAAAGATAAGCATCTACAGACAGGTTACCTATCTGGCCAAAGATAAGCATCTACAGTTTACTTATCTGGCCAAAGATAAGCATCTACAGTTTACTTATCTGGCCAAAGATAAGGTAATGGATCTAAATAGGTATAGTTAGTACTGTTTGTGGATTCTAATATAGTAGTGGAACTGTTGTGTGTTAGTGGAAAGTGGTACAGGATCCTCGTGTTGTACTTTCCCATAGTTAGTTATAGTTAATTATGGTTAATTGTGGTTTAACGGGTGCTCATTTGTGGTTGGAGTTGATAAATCAGAGGACGAACCCGAGTTAACCATCACCAGAATTAGTTAACGACTGTTTAATTCATATTCTTACTCCTTTATGACTCTTCCACTTATTCCATTACACGGATTTATATTTTAAACCTGTTGTGGGCATAATTATTGACCATGGCATATCCCCCATTAGCTGCTATACAGAGAAATTAACGATAAGCTGGAAACGCTCTGGTCATTAACTAATTATTATTTAGCGAGTAATTTCATAATGGGTTCAGAATAAATACTCAGACCTCCTCTCTTTCATAATATATACGTAAGGATAACCAGGGAAAGGAATACCCGGGTTTTATCAGTTTCCTACGGGTTTTTTAGTATACCATCCATAGCCTTTATCTATTTTCAAAATCCCCGAGCAACTCTCCCCAAATACTAAGAATTTATTGAGTAACTTGACCCTAAAAACCTTTTCAATACCCGGGTTCGGTATCCAAGGCTGTGCAAAGGGGCTTTACAATGTCAAGTTCATTGGGAAGAGTTTATGAACCGAAAAGCGTTATTTATGAACAATGCCCGGGTATTCGGTGTTTAAGGCTGTACCAAAGGGTATATTAATTACCTTATAAAATTCAATGGGACACTTTCAGAATTTATTACCTAAAAACAGCTTGATATGATGCGTGACGCTAAAATACCCGGGTAATGAAATGCTTGTCCTACCCTAAAAACCCAGCATGGAGTTCCCAACAACCGGACCCTACAATTGAATTATCTGGAATGTTGCATCACAACCTAACAACCCTAACGATTCCTTTTGACATTAGATGGGAAAGTTCCTTGAAAAGTTGTTAAATAGGTTTACAGTTAAACTGCGTCAATAATGATTGTTTCCTACAGTTAATACAGGACGAAATAGGGAATATTATGTTGTCTTGGGCTCATTAGCATACACACACCGATCCCACGAGGTTATTATTTCCAAAGTAGTTTACTACACCGTTCCTACCTATAAAATAATCACCCTTACATTCACTCACACTCAACCCAGTTACCCCCTCCCAACTACTCTTCTTTGGAATAAAACTGTTTTGACTATAAACCAATTTGGGTCCAACTTCTGAGAAACTTCTCAGGATATTTAATCCACTCTTTATTATGCTTCAAATGTAAATATACAAATTACAGGAACAAAGTAGCCGGTAGTTGGTACTTTTATTGCAAGGTTGAATCCATACAACTCTACCCTTTTGGGAGTGTTACATTTGCGAATGTGAGAAAGTTCCCTAAAGGATATTCCCAATGGGTAGTTCCTCCTTGAAGGTACGTCAAGTAGAAGAAAGTTATGGAAAGTTTTAGTAAAAGTTGGAATATGTAGAAATTAAAACACTTTAAAAAGGTCCGTTTATGGGGAATATTTATAGGGATTTAATTGTAGAAGTTTGTTGAGAAGGATCAGTAAAAACTTTACGTTCTGTGATACAAAATAAATGGGAAGAAAAGATTGGGAATATTTTGAGATGTTTTCCAGTACATGATTTCTATCCTGCATATTTTAATTAACTACGTACACTATAGATCGTTCGTTTTCAAATATTGGATATGTGCAACACATGGAAAAATGCATGTGACCTATTGACCTTTTTATTTACGATGCCCTTTGACCTCTGACCTACAGGTGATGGTAGTACAGAACAAGATGACAGGCGAGGGTAAATCATCTCTAATGGGGGAGCGACCCTCCCGCGGTCGTAAACGGGGTCCGAACTCTAAATTGAATTTGAAAGATGCGATAAACTCCGTATCGGTTCTGGGTGACGAGGTCGACCTGCCCGACTCCCTTATAAAGGATATTTTTAACGATGAGGAGATCCAGATGAGTGCAGGAGGACTGCTGGACATTGGTGACGAAGAGTTGGACGAATATGACATTGACGATGGGGGTGGTTCCAGCACGGAGGATGATGATGACGAAGGACAGGCCTCCTTCTCCCCCCTTTACACCTCCGCCAGACACCGGGGAAGGTCACCGAAGGAACTGGGGATGAGTTCGGGAGGATCTGAAGAAGGGTCGAGTCAGGGGGGAAGTGGGGGAAGTCGGGGGAAACGTCGTTATCAGCGTCAACAAGCCGATTCCCTCCTGGAGGATGGGTCTAATGGGGGGAATGGGAGCGAAGCGTCTGGGAAGTCTAGTAATTATGGAAAGAGGAAACAAGTACTTTCGGCCAGAGAGCGGAATCTACGCAGACTTGAGTCCAATGAGAGGGAGAGACAGAGAATGCACAGTCTTAATGATGCCTTCCAGGTAAACCCCACACCCTCTTTACTTTAACAAATTATCACCATTAAATAGGGAATTAGGGACCTTTAGCCAGAGATATATTACATTTATCATTTCAACGAGGAATAAAATGGGGGCATATAAATAAAAGTTGGGGTTTTAGGGACAGCCACCCTGTAAAAATGAGGTTAGATGGGTTCTAGAAACGTAAACCTGGAATAGACGATGGTATTATTATTATAGGGTTCCATCCTCTACTACTTATTTATCCACCTAGTTCTCTATTTGAAAGTTGTTATCAACTGTTGATAAAAGTGGAAACGGATTTAGACCGAAAGTACCAATTGATGGATGATCTTTTAGAGGATTTACAGCTTATCCAATGAGATACTCTAATTCCGGGTAAACCCCGTTGAGTTTATATTTAGACAAGCCTAATCAATTCTCATGCAAAGTTGCTATCCTCTATTTTTGCTACTGCTAATTACATTTGTGTACCAAAAGCACTAAACTACGCACCTAAAGATAATCCAAATAATAATTTATTCGTCGTATTCATATTCGAATATCTTACTCCTCCAACAAGAGCTAAATTGGAGTAAAGAACCCAAACCTTGTCCCTATAAATTCTACACAGCAAATGAATCCCAACCGGCCATAATAACTGGTAATTTTTGCATAATTCTTCAGCTATTAATTTCAATCCCTCCGTACTCAACTGGAGGAATGTCACAGTCGTTTATAACTTTTATAACTTGCAAAACTCACCTTCCTTTAATTGAAACCTTCAACCCATTATCCTTCTTAATTTTCCTACTAAAAAGTATTGGATTGTCACATTTTAAGAAGGGAGATTGAAGGTAGTGGTTAAAAAGGTGTATGCTACACCTACCCACCTACCTTATCTTAATAATTTAAACTGCAGCAGGTCATGGATAAAGTTCAAGCTCCGTTGAGCCCGTCTCATTTTATTTCAGGTTCGTCATCATCGTTCTGCCAGGCTACCCTTGCATTAACTATTCAAACTAGCAGTTTCAACTAACTACTAAAGTATGGGTTTTTAACTAGCAGTGCCTGCTTTTATTTTACGGAAGACTGGCTCTCGTTATAAAAGTTTCCTTGGACATAAGCAAAGAATCGGGTTAGGTTTTTGGGTTTAGGAAATAGGAAGGAAGTGGATGGTAGTTAAGGTTAAGGTCTAAATTAACATGTAAAAGTTGGTAAGAATAGCCATGTCATAACTTATAATTCTATTATGGGTAATTCAATCCAAAAGGAACGAGCTAATGAATACCGGTTTTACCGGACGCAACTCTGTGTCTTGGTTAACATAGAAATTACTCTTGCATTTCTATAATTATCCTTCAAGGTTTGTTTGGAAAGTTGGGGGAAGGAATTACATTTATTTTTATAGACTTACTTTTAATTTTTTTTATTCAATTCAAGTTTTAGAATTTTGAGAGGGCGAAACACTGAAAAATCCTTTAGTTTCGCTCTCAAGATTGCTTGAAATGCTTTGCGTTAATTTTGTTTAAAATCTAAGTTAAGAGGGACAACGGGGAAGACCTTTGTTGAGGATTTTTTAGGAATTATTTGTAGTACGAATTTTGTAAAGCAGAGGAAGTTGGATGGAAGAGAGGATGTTGAAGACCAAAATGCCCATTTTCAAAGATACCATCCACTTACTTGTAGTACAAGAATAGGTTATGTCTAATGATTGTGCAATTAATTCAGAGTAAAGTTAAACTAATCTCCCCATTTGTCGAGCATTATTATTGGGATCGTGAGTGAAGGTGATTGAGCCACAGTCTCAATAAATAAACCCATCCAATAAGGATACTTTTATTTCTAAATCCAATCTCTTCTTCTAAAAAAAACATGTTTATAAACTAAATAATCTGCATACCGTATAAACTCGAATAATGTCCTCCCTTAATTACCATTTAAAACCCGATAAGCTCCATTTAACTTTGTTAAATTTGACCCCCAAAAAAATTAATTAGTGTCCCGGGACGGTATTCGAGTATATACGGTACGGTACTTTATTTTGCACTCGTATAATAATCCCCCCTTCATTGACTAACCCAGCATTAAACTTTTATAAACCGGCCGACCAACTAATTAGCTCCTATTCACCTTTCTTCTGTACCTATCCCATTGGCACAGTTAGATTAAACCATAAAAGTTAACTTTTCCCCAATTGAAAATACTTCAATCCAGCTGAACAACCAAACTGGTTCAGCCTTTCTAAAAGTAACGTTAAATATATATTATCCCCTCCTACCTTAAATCTATCTCTAGGAGTCTGATTAATCACAAATCTTATCTCTCCATTTAATATTAAAACAACTTGCAACTTTTAGTCTTATTCCTTTCGGCATTTTATAATGAGGATGAAAGGCAGCAAAATCTATCCGTTGCTTTTTCTCCTGGCGAGCGACTTTAATCTAGACAGAGAGGTAGACAAGAATATTAATTGGATGGCTCTGTTTATGCACCTTTATAGAAAAATACTGGTTAATTCCAAGTAATAGTAGGTTTAGGTTGGGATTGAACTACACACTTTATGTAGCTTTAGTTGAGACGATGATCAAGTAGGTAAGTCGAAGGAATTAAATAGCTTGAAATTTGCAGCGTCATTAGTTCTGCTGTAAATAAAACAGGGAGGTTAGAAGATGGGATGGATGAATGGATGGTTTATAATAGGGGATGATGTTCCGTGTAATTAATACCTAGTAGTAGTAGTGGTAGAGGTAGAGTTCATGCGGAAAGTGGGGGATTCCATGTAACCCTTTTATACACTGCAGCTAGGTCATTTATGTAAATCTGGGGTATTTTTCTTAAATAAAACCCTTCAGTTGACGTGACGTTCTTGTGAACAACTCTTTTTAGGGGTTTTTTCTCAAACTATTATTCTAAACGACTAAAGTCTGAATACATTTTAAAACTTGCGACTCTTTTAGACAAAAGAGTCAGTTTTGTTTTATTTCTGTTATTTAATTTGTAATGATCCTTCAAGATAAGAAAGACAATCGGACATTAGTCTTCATGTTACTTTTTATCTAATACTGCTATGCTGAAAATTTAATGTCCAAGAATTGTACATTTCTGGTGTAAATTATTCCCGATGTTTTTATGCAAATCTTCTTACTGTTCTACACAGCTTTTGAGACCCTCAGTTCTACTTTCCACATTTAAATAAAAGTTTAATGGAAGTATCATCTACAAATCCCTTAGAATTGATACAAAACAACGGAGTTCTTATGAGTAAACTACTACATGGTTCTGCAGGCCTCCTTGGCAGTTAAAATCTTGTACTTTAAGACTTTAACTAGCTTTTTCAGCAAAATCCAAATGCAGTATTATTTGTTATTATTATTAATTTGTTGACCTAGCCCATTAGCATTTTCGGAATGAACTCATCGTACGTAATATTCAAACCTTGGATGTTTTGCACATTTTTCGTCTTCTCTCTCTTTATATTATTTGGTTGCTATTATATTCTCGGACAGAACAGAACAGGACTATTCAAGGCAAGATTACATTAAATTGCATCCAAGAATTTACGAAGTAGCCACAACTACTCGAATGATGCTATACGCTTCTTTATTCTTCCATTTTGGCGACACTTTTTTTATAAGTATACAGATGGGAATGGATTACGGTGATTGGTAATGGTAATAGTGTATCAAATGGGAAATGGCACTAACTCTAGACGGCATTTATAAAGATGATAGTGACAGTGACACTTGGTTCAAGGGCGAGGACAATATTAAAATAAATACGAAGCTCATTCTATAACCGAGTTTAGATTTTAAAACTTTTGCTAGCGTTGAGGATTTTATTACTTTGAAATTTAAACTCAATTGATTGAAAAATTGTGCATAAAATTCAGGTTTACAGGCTATAGGAATAATTATAAATTGTAAGAAAAAAAGGATCTAGCAAGACCCTCCTGGGTCGTTTCGTTATGGATTTTATATGTGCTTCTGATTTTTTCCCAAATACTAACAATCTTCTTTAGTACTTTAAGAACGGAAAGATACTAAAATATGCTAAGTTTTTGCAAAGAAACATCCCGACGCCAATTGCTATACACAGCTAAAGTTATTCACATTTGCAAAGAACCTGCTCAATCTGTTGAATCTTATTCCTAGTTGTCAATCAATTTAAATTCCAACTGCACTTTTCAATGATTCATAAACATTTTGACTTTTATACCTCCATTCTTATTCGTGCACAGAAAGCGGCCAAAATCATGATCAACCTCTGAACAAATTCCTCTGCATTATAACTCGCATCTCATTAGGCATCATTTCTCAAGTTCGATTTGCTACAAAATAAAACATGCATGCAGGAAGGATTACTGCAAATCCACCCATCATGCCCTATTCAAGTTATTCCCTATGCTTCGTCTAATCCCGTCTTTACAATAAATATTTAATGAAATGAACTTAGACAACAACAACTACTTTAATATACTGCTACTACTACTACTACTACTACTACTACTACTACTACTACTACTACTATTACGACTGCTACTGCGACTACTACTACTACTACTACTGCTACTACTACTACTACTACTATTATTACGACTGCTACTGCGACTACTTCTACTACTACTACTACTGCTACTACTACTACTACTAATACTGATGCTACTACAGCTTACTACTATAAGTATCGATAAAAGACAGAAATGTATGGAGGACAAGCCTAACTAATATTTTTAAAGAGAGTCCAGTAGTAGAAGAAACGGACAAGAGAGACTAACAAACTGATGTACATTAGCATATATGAGGTTAGTATGAGGTAGATACAACGTCATGATTTGAGATGTGAATTGACCAGTTTTTTATCCCACTACTATCATCCTCCAATGGATTTTATATCCCAAGTAGTAACTGCAACTGACGGATCCACGTTCAGACTTAAAGGGTTAGATTCCCTTGACTGAATCTCGTCTCATTCTGATCACTGACCCGTATTTTTTCCCCCATGCCTTCATCCTTATCACCTTCACTCACTTACACAAAATAATCATGATAAAAATTTATAGGAATAATACTAAACATAAACTCATATCGGAGTCTGCCGAGGATGAGACAACCTTACAGAAAACATAGCATCACAGACCATATTATTAACAAGAATGTGCTACTTCATTTGTTTTGAAAGTTAATCTACCCAATTACATTTACTCTTAAATCCTATCTAAATATTTGAGTAATTTATTTCTTCCCTGAAAAATCATCTTTGCACTCTGACATTTACAAAAAGACATTTTTTGCTAATATTTTCCTGGATTTTCCACTTAAAAGTTTTGCAGAATGTCCACATGGTATGGTAGTAGTAGTACAAGTAGTAGTAGTAGTAGAAGTAGTAGTAGTAGTTTTGGAGTGGTAGTAGTGGTAGTAGTAGTAGTAGTAGTTGTAGTAGTTTTGGAGTATGAGTTAGTTTTAGAGTAGTAGTAGGAGTAGTTTTGGAATAGTAGTAGTAGTAGTAGTAGTAGTAGTAGTAGTAGTAGTAGTATTAGTTTTGGAGTAGTAGTAGTAGTAGTAGTTTTGGAGTAGTAGTAGCAGTAGTTTTGGAGTAGTAGTAGTATTAGTTTTGGAGTAGTAGTAGTAGTAGTAGTTTTGGAGTAGTAGTAGTAGTAGTTTTGGAGTAGTAGTAGTGGTTTTGGAGTAGTAGTAGTAGTTTTTGAGTAGTAGTAGTAGTAGCGAAGTAACTAAACTAGCTAGCTGTTTTTAAAAGGAAGACACAAGTGTATTATTATTATTATTCTCTTGACCTAGCCCATAACCATCTTCGGAATGAACTCATCCTCTCCTCAACTGCATAAAGTATACTGCCTCCATTTTTTAATAATGATAATATAATGTTAAAGACGGGCAAAAAAGTCAGCACCTTTTTTCCACTACTTCTATATCCTTTTCTAACCTATCATTATTTTGAGCAGTCTAACCACTCGCACTTTACTTTGGAATGCATTCGTTTGATGAAGGAGGGAGTAGTGGTATTAAATTTAATGCATTATGGACAATCCCACAAAAGAATAAAATTATATAACAATGTCGGTGAAATTAATTCTCTGTTTAGTTCTACTACTAAAGTATAAAAGCTACTCTCTCTCCGTCAGAATGGCAGGCTTTTAGTTAAACCGAGTGGTTTTTTCCTATACTAGGTTACCCATCATCTCCATTCATCTCAGGAACTTGTAAAGGGAGAAAGAAAGTCTTAATAAGTTCAAAAAATAGAATGCTTTTGCATATGGGCCCAGGCAATCTTTATATTGCTGTTGCAGTAGTAGTAGAAGAAATATTTGTATTAGTAGTAGAAGTAGTGGTAGAAGTAGTAGTAGTAGAAGAAATATTTGTATTAGTAGTAGAAGTAGTGGTAGAAGTAGTAGTAGTAGAAGTAGAAGTAGAAGTAGTAGTAGTAGGAATAGTAGTAGAAGTAGTAGAGATATTAGAAAACTCTTGGTTTAATGGTGGTATAAGTATAAAGTTAAGTATTAAAAACTTAAAGGTGAGCCGGTTGGGTCTAAATCCGGTTTGCCTCTTCTAAGAAATAGCAGAAGTTTTGGAGAAACGCAAGTATGAATCATTCTGTAACGATGGAATCTTATTACAACTTGTTGCAATCATCCTGTATCGGCTAACCCGATTAACTTTTAACAAGGTTGCATCTCTTGGATACGTTTCATACCTTCCATCCATATGCGTGCAGTAGTAGTAGTGGAAGTAGTAGTAGTAGAAGTAGAAGTAGTAGTAGTAGTAGTAGTAGTATAGTATAGTAGTAGTAGTAGTAGTCGTAATTGTAGTAGTAGTAGTAGTAGTCGTAATTGTAGTAGTAGTAGTAGTAGTAGTATAGTATAGTAGTAGTAGTAGTAGTCGTAATTGTAGTAGTAGTAGTAGTATAGTATAGTATAGTAGTAGTAGTGGTAGTAGTAGTAGTAGGAATAGTAGTAGCAGTAGTAGTAGTAACTCTGTGATAGAGATACCTGCATAGAAAGTATTTAAATTTATATGATCCATCCAAAACTTGGTTTTTAACAATAATGAAGCCCCTATCTTGTTGAGTTGATCCGTGACAATTGCCAAACTCCAGTCAAGTCAAATCCAGACTTGTATGATATAATAGCGAGTAAAACCAGTCTGGAATTGGTGGATACGACTAACTAACAAACCAACTCTTCCAGTTGTGAAATTAGTGCGTAGGTAAATAAATGTTAAACAAATCCAACAACTACCATCCTCATTTTATTCCTATCATCCTCCTCTTGTCCAACACCCATTTTGTTCCAAATGTAATAAAATGTGTTGAGAGAGGTACACGTTGATCCCTTATGTGGTTATCTATCCCAAAGTAAACTCCTCACTATCCGCTTTACTCGGGAGTTATACAAATTTGCAATGATGTGGAGAGGGATGCCTATTTACTCAAGAGGATCCGCATGAGAATGGTTCTACTGGCTTTACAGCTTATATACTTTTTTGGTAGTTTATAAAATGATGATAAGGATTGGATAATGTTTCTGGTTTGTGGGAGACGGCAGGTTATCCTGGGTGAGAAATAATTATGCATCCACAGCAAACCAACATTAAGTCAATACAGATTAAACTAATAAAATGTTTTACGAAAGGCAGTACTACAATTGGGAAGGCCTTACAAGCAGCGGTTTAGTTATTACAACCCGGGGTTTAATAGTAGACTTTATGGTAGGGGTTTTACTAAACGGTTTGTAGATAGTTTAACTAGAAGTAGTAGTGCTAGTAGTAGTCGTAGTAGTAGTAGTAGCAGTAGTATATGAAGTAGTAGAGGTAGTAGTAGTAGTTGGGGTATTAGTAGTAGTAGTAGTAGTATATGAAGTAGTAGAGGTAGTAGTAGTAGAGGTAGTAGTAGTAGAAGTGAGTAGTAGTAGTGGTAGTAGTAAGTAGTAGTTGGGGTATTAGTAGTAGTAGTATCTCGAACATAATAACTTATATCATACTGAAATATACTCAAGTTTCTAAAAATTGAAATAAATAAATAAATTTTGTTGTGGCAAAAATGTAGTTTTAAAATGGGACTGCACTTACATCAACAACCCACCTAAATCTCCTAATCTATTGTGCAGTTTATCAAGTCCCTAAACCCCCTAAAAACGGCTATCCACCTCCCTAAAACCCCGCTACAGAGTTCCCTGTTGGATAAGCTCCAACCTTGTATAATTCCTGTCCACATTGCCTATAAAGTGTTGACTAAAATGTAGGTTTGGCTTATCTGTGCACGACAGCATTTTTTTAATAGAGCCGGTCTCCTCTCTTCTTATTGGACCTGCATTTTTTTCTCGTTTAATTTAATCGCAGTTAAACTTTGTAGTGGAAGATTCCACTGGACTGCTTAGCAGTCAACCAGTCTGGGTCAACCTCCAATTTTTATTTCAACTCTGCATAAAAGTAAAGTAACGAAGGTTTTATGAAATTACATTTCTTTTGGCTCTCGATGATGGATTTCGCACAATAATTTCACGATTCTGCATGCATTATTCTATTTTATTAATATGTAGCATTTACAATTCCAGCAAAACGTCAGTAAATTAATCCTAATCCGATAAAAAGGGAGCTTTGAAAACGCCTTTGCTATTTGCAACTAAACAGTTAGAGCTTGTGGGGCTTTTTTCTGCTGCTTTAGCTATAAGAAATTGTCAAAACGAGTTGATAAAATGGGACAACTATGCAAGCTAATAAAGTGTGTAATAGTTAAGCTTGTCCCTGTAATTTTCTGCAGGAGTCTCTTGACTTTTCTGCTCTATTAACCAAAGCTATGTGGTTTTTAGTGGCAAAGGTGGTGTCCTTCAGGAATAGTGTATCAAACCAGTAGTGGCCAATTATTATCATGATTAATCTTACGATGCAAAGTATTACTGAGTATTTGATTCAGCAACTTTGTTAATGCTGTTTCCAATACTTTTAACCTTATGCGTATCAAGTTTAATTTTAAGGCTAAACTTTTATGAATTGTCGATTGAAAGAAACCTACTTTATCCGTTTTATCTGACTGGTCAAGTTTGGCATTAACATATTTTAACAGTTAGCTTTATCTCTATCCATTATTAACTGGAATCAGTAGAACTATATACGATTAATACATACAGTATGAAGAGAGGACATCCTTCGTATAACCATAATAGTGCGTAGATTATATAGCATAACTAGCAATAGAAGTAGTAGTAGTGGCAGTAGTAGTAGAAGTAGTAGTAGCAGTAGTAGTAGTAGTAGCAGTAGTAGTAGTAGAAGTAGTAGTAACTACCATGTTATATCGGGTTTTAAAGAAGGTAA
>JAQFZX010002635.1:0-17534 GCA_034682405.1 Hydroisotoma schaefferi | reverse complement strand
ACACGATGACCCAAGCATGACCCCATCTCCTGGTGACATGAAGATGACACGATGACCCAAGCATGACCCCATCTCCTAGTGACATGAAGATGACCCGATGACCAATGCTGCACCTTCAAATAATAGTATGTTATCATGGATGAAGTAGGAGATAAGGGGTCCCCCAGATCTTCTGCTTGACTTTTTTAAAGACTGAAATTTACCAAAATTGTAATCACTTTACTATTTTACTGCTTGATTAACGTTTATGCTTCATTCTGGAAGGTTTTACGGTATCCAGTTAATTAATAATAGCCATCTGCATCTATCCCTGGCTAAAGCCCTTATTCAATTTTTACGATTCTAAGTTCTGAAGACGGATGGAAATTGAGTATATTGTCCTTAGATAAGGTGAGATTTACAGTCTAAGTTTGCACTTTGTACGGATGAATGCAAAGCTAACTTTAGCCATAAAAGTTGTCTATAAAAGGGCCTAACTCTGTATTAAAGGATTCAGAGTTCTTTAACCATCTTGAGTGCTAGTCCATCTTGCACTTTAGCCATTTTAGGACTCTCGCATTAAAAAAATATCATAAACCTGCTTTGGCTTATCATATTCAAAACTCTTAAACAACCCATGCACATCTTATCCAAAATTGAAAGTAAGTTATTCCAAAATAACACAAACTACTTCTAACCATTTTCAAAGTAAAAAAACTACTAAATATTATTTCTCGTTACAGAAAATATCCTGTCCTGTCCTTCAACAATTACTGCAACAGCCCAGATCAAAAAGGACCATGCTGCTATTATGCAGGTAAGTATTTAAAGGTCTCAGAAGTCCCAATACCTACCGTATTTCTTGTTTAAATCCTCCAGGGATATAAACCTCGATTTACTATCGGGAATTATATTATAATCGGGGTGGGGAACAATTTCGGGGTACTTAAAAAGGGAAATACTGTAAAGTAACTACCAAACCTTATCCTCTTCTATATATTTTAGGATTCTAATTCAATTCTTAACTTGTTATTTAGGTCAAACGGCACAAACTCACCTAAGCCCTTCCTTCAAGTCTCCCCATGTCAGCCGAGGTCAACATCAACGAGTTGAAATGTCATCAATAACGGTCATAGGAGCCACACCCACATTGACCTTTGCAGCAATGGCCCGGGTAACAGAAAGTCTTCACCCCCCGGACAACCCTCCCCCCACAAGCAGCAGACCATAGCTTTACCTATGTAGCTGCCAATAATGATAACATTCCGCCCATAAGGCATTCCTACCTATCTGCTTATCCACCTATTGTGGATCCATTTACAGAAATTCATAGGTTAAAGTCCCCTCTGGTATGGAAATAATTATTACAAAATAGCAGACCCTAATACTTACTATACTAAACTACGTAATGTTAATTAATCACATAAGTTCCTACGCATTACCCAAAATTACAAACGGGATTCAGATCCCCCAGAAGATCCACACCTTCCCCTCTATTTAAATTCAAGTTCAGCCAATCTAACCGTAAAGGTTTCCAAAGATCCCCTCCTATATTCTCCAATTAACCTACATCACATCCACTTTTAACTTTTCAAATCCCCAAATCAAAGTCCAAGAACAGACACGCTATACTTGAGAATATAACAAGTGAACTTTGACCTCAACCCTTCAAGATTACTAGGGTAAACCGGATCCCAAATTGACGCTGGAACAGTAAAAGTAACCAGCGTCATCATGACCCTTTGACAAGTATATGGGATGCCCGTGTATTTTTCTTACATTTTTCAAAACAAGAGAAAGCTCCATTCAATTTAAATTTTCAAAACTCTAAAAAGAAACCTCGAGTTCCTAAAATTAATTGTCATTTCTTTCTGCAAGAAAGCAAACTCCTTAACTTTTTGATTTGGAGTTTAATTACTTTTGGAAACTCAGTAGGTATGAGTAGGTGTCCTTTATCCTAGATAACCTAGGTAGGGTCAAGGGTTAACCAGTTAAGATTAGGCTGAACTTGATCGGATATATTCTGTCCTACAACCGTAGTCAAGTTCTCATAGATTACTATAATCTTTTCCAGAAGATAAAAGTTTAAATAAGAACTTGACTAACTTCCTCTCCGCCTTATCAAACCTTTCAATTCATCCCTATTATCATCTAAAGTTATGAAAGCATTTCAAGTATTTGCAATTTGCATACGTCTCCTTTTCATAAATTGGGAATGTCAAGAGAAAGGTCGAACTAAAAACTTAAAACTTCCTCCTGACATTTCCAAGATGTAACTTTCAAAACGGGTGTAAGCTGACCCCTTCCCTTAAATCATTTTGGCCATACAGCTTTCTGAGATCTAAGTCTAGAATTTATTTAGATCTAATCTAAGTAAGGGTCATCCAGTGCCTTCTGACCTGACCTGTGACCTTGCAAGAAATTAGCTCTAGTCCCTAATAGTCTAGTATAGTTGTGCACAATTTTTCATACGGCATAAAATAAAATTGACCCATGTTATGCAGATCCTGCAACAAAGTTATCTACTTATGACGTACGTACGGCCAAATCCTTTCTTGTATATGATAACTGCTCAGAATAAAAGAAACCTTCCAGTAATAATTGACAAAATGAGAGAATGGTGCTAGAAAGACTATTTTATTAATTAATTAATTAAAACAGGTCATCAATAATCCAACCTAGTATTAATTAATTAATTAATAAATAAAAAGGGTAACCAATTCTGTCAATCCTTTTTAAAAAGTACCTATAGGATTTGTTCCTCTCTAGAAATGCATAACCTGAGTTGAGTACAGGGTGTCCCATAAAATACAATTTTCATGGAACACCCTGCATCCCTCTTCCTATGTTATTTATAAAAAATAAGAACTAATGAAATAGTTGGCCATGGCGGCCACGTCTTCCAAAGAAAACAATGGCAGTTTCTTGTGGTTTTGCAAACGTCTTTTATATCCACTTGGGTCATTATTTTAAAATAAAATATCTACTTTCTCCTCTACTTAACATTTATTTCATTCATAAACAAAAAGCATTGAAGGGATGATTTACCCCGTACAAAAAAAACACTTCTACTACAAAACTAACATCCAAAGTCCAACCGAACTCCGTATCATCCGATTTCCTATGGAAAAATACCCGAACTGGCGTGATTGTTCGAGACGATTGTCCCACTTTATTCATTTTTTTTATAGTTTCTCGGTAAAAATGTAAACACGGAAGTTGGCACATCCAACCAACTTTATGTTCGGTTAAATATTTATTAATAAAACGAATGAATGACAAAACAAACTAAACTCCTAAAACTAAGTCACGTAGACCTCCTTTTTCTTAGGAATTGTTTTCAACAAAGATGGAATGGAAAAGTACAAGAGGACGTGAGACGTGGCAATTTACAAGCACGGTTTTACCTTTCCTGATTTCCTGATGGTTTTTTATCTAAATATTAAATTAAGCTAATTAATTATATAGTTACTAATTAATGATAATGGACTTCTCTGATAAAAGAAACTTCATCCATTTCCATCTGTAATATTAACTTATTCCTGTGGAATAAAAAGGCATTATAATCATGACAAATGACTTCATGCATCTGAATTTGCCTTGTAAAAACCTACCCATCTTTTAGTTTATTTTTCGTAAGAATTCCACCAAAATTAACCGTATCAATTGGATGCTCTGTATTATTTATGAAACAATAAAAGACACAGCCCGAAGATAACAATGGGATATGGTTTCTTTTAATCAAGAATGTATTATTAAGTTTCCTTAAAACCTATAAATAAATACAAGAACTACAACTACTACTTAATTACTTAACATCTGCTAAAGACTAATTAATCCACTATTTATTTATTACATATTATAAATAATCCACTGGAAGGTATGCAATTTATTTGAATGAAGAAAACTCCAAAGAGATCGGAAGAAGGTTGAAGGACCCGTTTTTAATGGAGTGGTCCTTTAGAAATGCATCTCTATCTGAAAATATTAATAAATTTTAACATAAAATCCTCCGCAAAAACCGTTTATTTCATCCACAAACTTTTTGCATACAAAACCCTGTATTGGTCATATAAATGCCGTGTATTTTACTCTGTAATGAATCTAACCAACTGCGATGCTGCTAAAAATCTGCCCATAAATCTCTCCTATAAAAGGAAGACCTTCGTGTATCAGAATCAGAGAACTAAATCAGAGTTCATGGAAGCAAGACTGACCCTTCCGGGGTCATCCTCCCCCGGGGGCAAGACTGACCCTTTTGGGGCAATCCTCCCCCGGGGGCAAGACTGACCCTTCCGGGGTAATCCTTCCCCTGGGGAGACTAACTCGCCTAAAGCTCTAGGCGAACCACACCCCCTCTCCACAACCTTGTATATAGACTGGGTAAGATTTTAATAACTGAAATTAGCCTGCTATCCGCCATTCAATTTCCTTAACTTTGAGCTAAAGTAAATTCGAATCAGGGAAAGTCTACTGCAGAGATATTGAGTAAAAAATAAATGTAATAATTGTAACATTTATTTCAGAAAAACCTGTTCCCATCTCAAAAAAGCTACCCTTAAGGCTCGTTCGTATTCTTCACTCTATTGAAGGTAAACTATTATTGTTCTAGCCCCAAAATACCTACATGAAACCTGTAAATCCCTACACGACAATAAGTACCTACTTGTAAAATATTATTTCCAGAAAAAAATCCTCACCCTCATCTTCATTTCCAAAACTTCCCCACGACGGACCTTTTGTACGGCAATTTCTCCTAAAGTGGGAACTTCTACCCTCCATCTCAACCCGACCTCTTCAGACGAAGACCTTTGACCCGGAAGAAGCATTTCAGCTTGATCCGAGTATCGGGAATCCATATAAAGAATCCCACCCCTGATCTCAGGTTTCAGAACATGCTCTTTCTCTCACAGACCCGATACTTTCTGGAGGCTACGGCTACGAGCCTTTCAAAATATCCTACCATTTTGAAAGATCTCCCCCTCCCCGGTTGTATCAACGTCGCAGGTCAATCCACCAAGTCAAAGGTCAATCCATCAAGTCAAAGGTCAATACAACAAGCCAAAGAGGTCAATCCAACGTGTCCAGTCATTGGGAAATTGGTCATACATACGAACAGAGTGACCATGTCTCGAACCCTTCCCCCAGACGCCTCAACCTCTAAAAGTAGATGTCAAACTCTGGATGACTATTCTACCCTTTAAAGCTGACCTCTGAAATGACCTCCGACCCGAGATACAGTCAACCCTTTATTTCTTTCTATTCTCCAGTTGGGCTTCCGGACCCTTAAGTACCTAACCTTCCCCTACAATCATCTTATAAACGTTCCCATATACTCATAGGCTAATTGGTAATTAATTAATCTTAATAAATACCCCATTAAAAATAACTCTAAGCTTTCTAAATAAAATAGATAGATATCTGCCAATTAAGTCCCACGTTTGTCTCTAGGATCTCCCAAATCCCCATTAACTCTTTACTAAAAGCCACCCTCATTTCTTACAAAGGTTTTACATTTTGTTGAACGGAGAATTCACAATTAAAGAAATACACTCATTTCTTCATCACTGGATAATTAATCCAATATTCCAAAAAAATAACATGAAATGGGATGGCTTTTACTAAACGAGTCAAGTAAATTAATCTAAACTCAACAATAAAAACTAGAAAGGGTTCATTTTCTGCTGATTTTTACGGCCAATTCTACCCGGCAGACGAGGCCTTCGTTACCCGTTTCTAGAACCCTTCTATTTTTTAAGAAATCAAAGACTACACGAGTAATATATTTTATTCAAGGTTTGTTGCAAAAGATCATCCCTATTTCCAATTAACGGGCTGATATTTTACAACTTCCGAAATGCAAAATTATAAATAGCCCAAATAGAAATTCTGAAACATCGTTTTTTTGGAGATGTTTGGCTTTGTTCAGTTCCCAGAATATCTTTCATTAAAAGATATACAGGGGCCTATAAAAGTTTCTTCTTTTGGAAATAAATTGCAAACCATCCATGTATTTTTAAACACTTTAAATAATAGTTCAAAAATACTGGATTTTCTTTGGAATGAAACCCCAATTTCCTTCCTCGGAACGCAATTTATTCCAAAAAGTAAATCTTAAAGTTGAAAGTACGATACAACTTTGAAAAAAAGGAAGAGAGTTTTCCCTTTTTTTCAAAACTTTAAGTATTCTGATTTTTTTTAACTGAAGTAAAAAAGAATTCCTACTTGGACTATTTAATTTCTGATACCCAGGTTAGGTAGGTCAAAGTCTTGAAACCCTTTCTAGTTTTCTCTGCACCAGAACAGTCAATCTATTTTTATATTCTAGGTGTAGCCAACTAGCCATTTTACTTATTATTCTCTAGATTTATTTGTATCTACAAAAATTAGGAAAGATTAATTAAATTTATGTCACGAAATATGCGTATCCCTTTTTGTCACTTTTCGATGAACCAACCCCGGTTCGAAATATAACAAAGGGGATAGAATACAGGCTGGTCCAGAAACAACCATGTAAGCAAACCTTTATTTACAGGGTTAAAAGCATGGTTTGTTTACATGGTTATTTCCGGTCCACCCTGTACATAATAAAGTGGCCATGGCTTCTGGTTTTCAGGGCAAGTGATGATAAAACCCCTCGTTTGATTTTAATTACGGTTAATCAGAATAAATTAGTAGGATTCAAACCCAAAAAACCTAACTTTTAAGGCTTAAAATAAAGAAACAAATTAACTAAATCGTTTCACGCTTTTCCTACCCCATTTTGTTTCTGAACTTTACTTTTTTTAATTTTAATTGTACAATTATTATAAATTTAACTAACTTAATTGGACACATTCCTTGAGTAATTAATTAGCGAGTGTTAATTATAGTAAACCAAAGGCCAATCCGTCCCATGTAGCAATTATACAGGACAAAATCTAGAGAAACTACCCCGCAAAGTTTTTGACCGTCTCAACTTTCAATCAAACAATTTGATGATTAGAAAATTCATCACGGTCAAAAACTCCCGTTTTATTAAATCCTTTTTATAAAACTAAACACCACCAATTACTCAAAGATTGTGCCAAAATTATGTATAAACTTCGGCCCTTTTATTCAATAAATTTTTTCATTAAAAAAAATCAACTTCAGCATAATCCTCTCGGCATTTATTTTTTCATAGGATGATAGTTCTACCATTGCTATAATTATTTCTGCAACTACTTCTACTAACTTGTACTATTTCAATCATTTCTCAATCTACTTATTACTTTAGCCACAGTTTCATAGGCTTTATCCAGCTACTAAAATATCCTAGGAAAAAACAACAAAATCGAGGCCAAGCCAACCTGGCATTTGCATTTCTATAAACAGTTTTTATTTCCGGGTAGCTTTGAGGTGACCTGATTCGAGAATTTTATAACAAATCTACGTATTTCCACGTTGATCAGAAATACAGGGCGGCCCGAAATGATGTCCTGTGTAACCATAGTTACGGCTCTGTAACCATAGTTACTGCCATACTTTAGCTAGTAATGCTAACAGTACATCATTTCGGGCCACCCTGTATGGAATATAACCCGGGTCTTGTTAACTTCCTGACCTGTTGTCGTACATGAGAAGGCTACACTCTACGCTACGTGGTTTTGGAACTATTAAAATATGATGGATGATGGAAAAGTACTGGCCGACGTGTATTAGTTTATTTTTAGGTCCTTGATGGTACGATACCATTCTTTTATTTTATTACTAAAAATTGGCATCCCTTGTGTGAAATTCCAAGTAGAAGTTGATTGTTCGTTTGTTTAATTTAGGTCGAATAGGATTTTATGCACTTTCCGGGTCCGAGATGTACAATATCAAAATGCAATGAAAGCTCCATACAATTTTTTTTAAGGTTCTTTATCCTTATTTTGGCTATGGCTTTAATACAGCTAAACTTCTAGCTTTCTTAGCTTTACTATACTTTTAAAATTATAGAATGATGTGAAATAATTGCTAAGATTTTCAGGATTCTGAAGTTTAAAATAAAAACCTTTAATGATATTAATAAATAGTACAACTAACTACCGCACTGGTATAATTAGGATGGGATGAAGACTAAATAACAAATAGATACAATATATTTGGATAGATAACCCCCATTGAATGGATGGATGGACATCTCATCTTGTTGATTCTGACGACCTTTGTAATCTCATTCAGAAAGATCCGTATTGTTCAAATGAGGAGATCCGGTTTCACCCTCTACAAGAAATAATCGGTATAAAAGACTTTGCTTGATTCACTTTCCTGCTACAATAATGAACCTTTTAATCAAAAACAACAGCCGTACTCTAATTACTTTTAAAATTAATTAAAAATTACATCATTTACTGAACCTGAATAAAATAAATACCCAGCATAAACTAAACCCCGTCTCCCCTGCTTAATTTACTCGGTAAATAAGACCAAGTACAAAAATCAGGTCAACTTTTCGGGTATAAAAGTGGATGCTTTCCTACGCAAATTGAGCACAACTTGTAACCGATACGGAACGGCCGCTCGGCATATCGTTCCTTCGGATGGGGCTCCCAGAGAGCAAGGAACACCCCCTGATATTATAGACCATGTAGTTTCTAAGGCCCCTCTCCCACCATAACACCTTTAATACTTTTCAGTGTAATATTTACACTAAAAATGAACCCCTTATACCAAAATTAACTGCACAATTTATCCCTTTAAATAAATTAACGAAATCCTACCTGAGCTCTAGTCTCGCCCCTGGACCTAAGAACGACCTCATCGGCATCTCCACGTCACCCGGGTCTTCAAGATCTACGCCTGCTCCAGGACCTAAGAACGACATCATCGGGATCGCCACGTCACCCAGTTGTCTCCAAGATCTACGCACGCCCCGCCCCAGGACCTAAGAGCGACCTTATCGGCATCGTCACGTCACCCGGGTCTCCAAGATCTACGCACGCCCCTGGACCTAAGAACGACCTTATCGGGATCGGCACGTCACCTGGGTCTCCAAGATCTAAGCACGCCCCCGGACCTAAGAACGACCTTATCGGGATCGGCACGTCACCCAGTTGTCTCCAAGGTCCCCCCCCCCCCAATTCACCAGCCTCTTCAGTCAACTTTTGGAGTACTTTTGGAGAAGACACAACCAGCCAACCCGATAAGTTCGAAGGACCAGCCCCTTCTGTTATCCAAGACCTTCTGGATAATCCACACAGGCAGCTGAAAGAACCCCCATAGCCCCATTCTGTTATGCATGACCCTTCTAGGTTACTCTGACTTATCTTCAAAGTCCTTCTCCCATTCAATACCCTCTTCCGACGTCCTTGATAGCCCTCCATCCCTTCTAAATGTACTTCTGATAAGAAAGTCGGATGGAGTTTTTGGATCGTCCATCCAGGCAGCTGAAATAACCCCCAGGATAAGTGCAGCTGCAGCATCCAAGCTGCAATCCCCCAAAGGCTCTCCATCCACCAAGAGTTTACAGCTTTCAAGATAATTTTTCAAGGGGGCTGACCTCTGACCCTGAATTTCCTTATTCTCACGCCGTTCCCAGCGGTGATGACCTTAATACCTTGAGGTCATCCCCGTCAAAAGCTGCCAGCTCCTCATCTTTAAACATAATCCCGATTGAGCATTCTTCAAGTAAGTCCACAGCTTCTCGGTCCTACTACCTAGCTACCCTAACAGTTCTAATCTTAATATCCTCATCTCCCTTAAAATACATATTTAATTAACTCTAAGACACTAGATGTAATTAATTAGATCCTTATAAAGTAGGACTTCAACCTGTTAACTAAACGGTCCGCATGCTTTCGAATCCTTTGAACTAAGTTTGAGCCTGCAATCTGGTTGAGTCCAAACTACATTCTCTCTCTGCTAATTCTGATATTATTTAACGTGATTTACTTGGGATATTCTGTGTTTATTCCACACAGAAAAAGTTATAAGTCCATTGCAGGCTAACAAACCGAAGAAATGACTGAATTGGCCAGTTCTAGGTCATCCAGGCCCCTTTTTCTATTCGTGGTCAAGAGGACCTTGAACTGGTTTAATTATTTAATAAAATCAGAATTAGTAGAGCTTTTTAAAAAGCCGGAAAGGGTGAGACTTTTCCAGGTATACGAATAGTTTCTGAACTCAATTCCATGATTCATCCAAACTATGCGTGTAAGTATACAAATTCGAAATATTCACCGTCCCTGGAAATAATTTCCCACTGTGGGAAGTTATTTGCAGGGTTTGGAATTGTCTAGTTCCATGCTGGCCGTCTTACTTAAGTAATAGAACCCCGGGGAAGATATTTCCCCACCTTAAAATAGAAATATACACGTAACTAGTTTGCTTTACGTGTGTATTCCTATTCTAATTATTATCAAGAAATCCCTACAACTTCAAACGAAAAGGCCTAAGTTATTATTAAGTAGTAGAAATCAAGTTATAAGTATTTATTCAAAGACTTAAAGCCATTTGCTAGGGAATTAAAAAAATTATTGAGGTTAAAAGAGCCCGAAATATAGGCTCTTTTAACACTGATAAAATTAGAAAACGGACATCCGAACTTTCTTGCAAAGACAGCAAAGTTCGGACACCGGATGTTACATCCTCCGAGTATTATACTCCTTTGCAATTAACCTAGCAAAATATAGACACCCCGGGTGTCTAACTTCAGAAAGTTGAACTCCTGTGGTGGTGGATTAATGCTACAACAGCAAACGCTAAGGTTGGTCATGCTGATTTCCGTTGGTTGGTAAAGATGTACAATTTAACACACAGAAATCAGCAACTTCATCATCTTCCACTAATTAAAGTACATGTTAAGTATATGACCTGCCTAATAGACCGTAGGATTAAATATAATTACTCTACGCTTTAAATTAAACACCCACCAGGTACTAAAAGACCCTATTCCCCTCATATTTAAAATAAATATAAATCAACTTTGGGGAACTTAAGGGTCTTAAGTCAAAGTGGCTAGACTTTTCCCCCTCCAGTTGGAACCCTACAATGCTACTCGTTATATTATCTAATTATTCAGGTTCACTTTTTCAAATACTTGCTACCACACTGAAAATAAAACATTCCAAAAGTAGTAAACGAATATAATGAACAATATACGATGAGTGAGAGGGTTTTTAATTAACGTAATTTAAAATCTTTTAAAGAAACAATATCGCTTATCTTAAATTTTTAAAAAGGGAATAGAGTCTTATCAGTCGTCTCAAAGGCTAAACTCTGAGACAAACTTTTATTATAGAAACCTTACTCTTTTATACATCCTGAATAAAAAATAAATTTGTAAATCAATCAACGTGGCTCATTTTTTATTCATGTTTGCTCCAATTATATATTATTGCATATTGCATTGCATAAAATCACATCGACCTCTGACCCCTTTTTACCTCCTGCAAATTGGACCATAATTTTCTAACACATAAAATATCATAAAATGAGGTTGCGGCTGAAAGGTAATCAAAATTAAGTCACGTAGGCCCAATTATTGTTTACATTATTGGGAATCCGACCGAGTTTTGGATGGAAAAGTACTGGACGACGTGGCATAGAATGCAAAATTTTTTTACGTTTTTAGAACTGATTAATCGGGACGGGTGGTGTGACTTTTTTATGGATCCATTCATTCACATTAAAAAACTAGGTTCGATTGTTTGCAAAAACCTGACTGTTTACATTCCAAGAATTAGAGTGACTTCCGGGTTTAAAACTAGAGATAGATTTAATTCTCTTCTGTTCAAAATTAGGCCATGCTTCAATGGAATTTCAAAGTTTTTTTGCAACTGTATAACTGATATAAATAAAATGGAAATGATGGTAATGTGGAATAAATAAATGAAGAAATATGGAAAAGAACCACACAACCAGACAATTTTAATCCAAAAGACTTTACTGTATTTGGAAAGTAATCTCAATCCATAAAGCGAAGGCGTGCATACTATAATATTTATCGAATTATCATTTAATTAATTAACTTACAGTTAAAAATAAATAAACTAAATATGAATAACTTTGATTCGTTTTAATTCATAATAATTACGGTCTGTGATTTTGTAATCCGAGTGATTTTAACCAGAATGACGAGAGTGGGGAACTTTTGTGGAGAAGCTCAGCAAAGTATAAAGTCCCCTTCTGAAATGAAATAAAAATATTATTTTTTAATTATAATTACTTTTCTTTTATCTTTATCCCTTCACTTACCGTATTTCCAGAAATTACTCTCCCGGGGGAGTAATGGAAAGGATAGGGGAATTTTTTCCGGAGGGGAGAGTTATTCCGGGGGGGGGGGTTATTTCTGGAAATACGGTAGGTGTAATCTGTACTTGTTATCACTAATCGTAGGATAAATCCTTCTGGGCAATTTCATACATGCTAATAAGCTAGTAAATTATAAAGTTGGTAGGATATATTATATTTAAACCCCAATAAACATTCAAAAAACCTCTCCAAATATTAGCAAATTAATCCCCAACTAAGGAAGAATAGAACCCCGACGGTTTCAAGGATAAATTAACTAAATCCTCCTAAAATCTCCAGTCAAATCTCCTAAAAAGGTTCCAACAAGAGCCTGAACCAACCAAGTACTCTTTCTGACTTAAAACATTTCCTACAAATAATCCAGAGCATTTTCCCCATCTCAAAATGAATGAACTTATCTGCATTAAATCATAAAGCAATGATTGCCGTGAGTTGGTCCGAAAAAACCTGCCTATAAAAGGAAACCCTTCCACTCTCAAACTCCTTAGAAAGCCCAAGTAATCATTGGATGAAACACACAAAAAAGGATCCCAAGCCTTCTATGGCAGGATTTAAAGTATATTCTTCAAAAAACAGAGGGTACACCCTTGTAAATAATCTTCAATTTAACCCCCCGCATACCTGACCCTTCTCAAGGCCTCCCTACCCTTCATCTAGGCCCTTGAATCTCCCATAAATAAAGGTATATTCACGCTACACTACCCTATTATTGAGAATCTTATTCATTTTGTTCAACTCAAAATAAACTGTATGAATTTCTAGCCCAAGAATAAAGTAAACTCACCCTAAACCTGGTCCAAGCTGCTTCCTGCTGGTGAAGCATCATAAACTTTGCAGAGGATATGACAATTGTGAAGTTTACGACAACTTTTTCCCATCTTGGGATCCCTCACAGGCCAGACACCTAAATCTGACCAAATTCCTTGCAATCTGGGGATATTTTCTTGGCCAGAAAAAAACTGCCGTCGTAGGATAGTCAACTACTCCAAAAGGACCCTTGATCACCCCCTGACTCTCCTCCATCTGCATTACTCGGATAAAGTCAACCCTGCCGTCAACTCTTCTATCGATCCAGGGATGTACTTTGTTGAGGTTCTGACATGGTGGAACTTTTCAAAAAAATACCCTTCGCTTGCAGGCCTTTTAGCTATTTTTTTTAAAAAGTTCCAACTTATTATGTTAACTGAGAACTTCGTAGTCGTTCCTTCAGACCGTTTCATACAACAGGGTCAGCACCCGATGGTAGTCTCGCTTAGAGTCAAACTCTTATCTTTTCTTGGAGATTTTGTGACATTTAAATTCTAATTATAACTTATTTTTTTAAAAGCTGCAGTTTTTTGTTCTTCCTTAGCATTTCAATCCACTATTTTTTAACATGGCCAACCATTTTAATACGCAGCTTGGTTTTAATCCTCGGGAAACAACCAACCTAAGGGTAAAAACCAAGTCTCATAAAAATAACTTTATTAGCAATTAGAATCAACCTTACCCCAGCGATCTGCTCAATTCAGGATTCCGAGGGTATGAAGACTACATCTATGTTTGGTTGAAGGCGCGGTGGGTAATTGTTTTTACTCCGCGCCTTGTAACTGAAAACAAGTAGTTGAAATGCTAATAAGAAACCAGTAAATCCCTGCGGACACCCTTGCTAGTTAGAACATAACCCTTATTGTCAGTTTAGATAGAATTGTTGTGAGCTTATCCAGCCCCCAAAACTATACTAGTCTTTCCGTCAAACCCACTCCCAGATATTTCCGGACAAACCCCCAAAAGCCTTACAGAGTCAGACTAATTGAACCTGAACTGTACAGTTTTTACGTTAGGTTTACAGGGTGTCTCATTTGTAGCCGTTGTTTAGAAACCCATGTTAAGAATACGTTAAGATCAGCTAATATCCTGTTTACTCCAATTTACAGAGAAATATAAGACAGTATTCATTCCCAAATGCAAAAAGCTCCGTTAAATAAATAACAACAACCCTTTTGTATTTAGGAATATTATATTCTCAGTAAACTTTGTAGAAATCCGGGTATTTCACTAAATACCCGGAATACTTTAAGAATCGAATGTAAATCAAATCTCAATTTTTAGCAATAGATCTCCAGGAAAAGTTAAAGGAAGAGAGATTTCCAATAACTTAAAACTAGAATAGAAATTACAGCTATTTTATCCATTGATTATCTTTCTCTAGCTCTAGCAGGATTTGGGGTTCCAATTCTGAGGAAAAACTTACTTTTGAGACACCCTCTAAAGCCCCTTCCCCGTCTCTTTCTTTGGCTAATTTATATTTAAATAATCTAATACATTTCACCGTTTTTACATTTGCATTTTAAGTAATTTAGTTTAGGTTATTTATAACAATAGTGTATTGAACCCAATAACTTAACGTTTACTATTACTAATTTATCTATTTCCAATTAGATAATGATACTTTTATGTTTTAAAAATAATTACATCCTGTCGCAAATTTATTAGGATGACACAGGCTTAAATGTCCAGAGACGTAGGAACTTCTGCATACATCTCTGGATATTTTATGCTCCAAGATCAGTACTAAATAATTGTAAGAAACGAGATTGCTAACTTAAATAATTTATAATGCTTTAAATTACTATAGAACTTAATTAAAACGTTTGCAGAGAGTGTCCACCTTTCTCAATAAATGTAAATACCAAAAGTGGACACTCTCTGCTCCATTCCGTTGATTATTTTTCTATTTAAAAAATCCTTTCTCTACAATTAATTCTAGGAATCCCTCAAATTAAACTAAATTAAAGTTAAAGCCCGTCTGCCTCAGAATCCCTTAATTAAAGGGTCCTTTAGATCAGTTCCCTTCAACTAAAGTCTCCGGTGAATGGAGTATTTGGGGGTTTTTTTAATGTTAAATTTGACCTACAACCCCACAATGGTAGATCACCATTTTTTTTACTAATTAAGTTTAATAAATAAACCTCAATTAATAAAATAAAACAAATACTGGGTGTAATTGCCATAAGAAGTTGAGCTACCACCGCAAGGTTGTAAATAAGCTTGAGTCAACAATCCATTGGGTTTTATATAACAAACGGTTCTCTAAATAAAATCTAGCCATGCATGGATATCTTTTTCTTCCAGCATTGAATTGCATTGAATTTTGTAGTTAATATTACATTACACCATAAATAAACTTGGCAGGATTCTATTTTATTCATTCATTTACAAATCGTACGAAAATAGCATTGCATTCGTGGAGTTTTGCATACTTCCATATCCCAGTTTGGGCATTGAATCATCATGAAATTGCTAAGGATTCCTAAGTGAAATCCCCGGGATAGCTGACAGCTTCCGGGTATTTTTTTTATGAATTGAAAATTGAAATAAAACATTACTTTTATTTAGGATTCCGATTGTTCGAATAAAATAAATCAGGCTTCCCTCAAATTAATGTGTCTACAGTTTATTATAATCCTAAATTCAAGTAGATATCAACCAATTAATTAGTTTAGTTCACTCTCTGCCGCGTAATCCAGTTGTAAATTAGTTTAGATTTGAGAAATTGGAGTATAAAAATATTGCATAGAATGACGTGAGTGAACTGAGATGATAATACATTCCTCCAATTAATACACATACACCCGGCCTACTATTCACCTCTCCTGAGAATTTTTAACCCTATTTTTAAACAAGGCTAGGCCTATTATTAGGGTGAGGCTGTAATTCTAGTATATCCGGTATAATATTATATAATAATGGGGCTCTAATCTTTATCCAAGGAAGCAGCCTAACCGCATCTCATCTCCGTTCCTCTTTAGTCTTCTACGTCAATGCACGCGATTTCCTAGAAATCCCTTGTTGCTCACTAACCCTTCTAAAACCACAGAAACATTACACTTTATACCTTATCAATTAATTAATTACTGGACCCTACAACCAACCTATTCTAAGATGCACATCCCAATCCCCAAATCCATGTTAAACTAATAGGACGATGAGCTTAATTAAATTGATCCTTTATCACTATTTTGTGCTACAGCTCTAATTCAGAATATGATCTAACGTTTGCTTAAACAATTCAGTTAGTTGATCTGTACCTGCTTAACGGACAACTAGGTTTTTAAATTTAGTAAATATATTTCAAAGAGGGTTATAGCTTCTTATTTTAATTGACACAAAAGGTTCCAAATCTCTCCCTATTTTAATACAAGCTCCATTAAGTTTTAAGTAGAGTTGCTGATAAATAATCAGATTAAAACAATGGGTTTTCATCCTTTCTGTGGAAATAAAACTCTCCTTAAGATCGGAGTCCAAATCATCTCAATGGCAAGCCTGGTTGGTATATCCTCTACCTTAACATCTATTAATCCCATTTTTAGCAACTCCTATCCATCAGAATTCAGAAATGACACTCTCCCTCTTGTAAATAACAGTAACTTTTGAACAAACAGTAGCCCAGTACTTAATTGTTGAGTTTCCGACTGGGCTTTATCTAAAAAAAAAGCTTAACCCAAATCCTCGCCCATATGCCACGGCTTATATATGCAAAACAAGATGTTTTGAAGCATGTTTAACATGGAAGAAATACTCCTTTTAACATGGAAATGATAGGCGTGCCCGGCATATATAACGCGGGCGGCATATGGACGAGGATTTAGGGTATCTGTCTTTCCTCTACCTACGGTTATCTGCAAGAAACATGGCATTTATTACACCACCCTACTTACGTTAGTAGCAGAGTGGTATTTGTACCGCATTTCCGGAAATTACTCCCTTGGGGAGTTATTGTTTCGAAGCAAAAATTAGGAAAACGTTTAACATGAGTAAGATAGGGTGATTTTTAATTTTTAACATGGAAAGGTTAGGGGAATTTTTTCCAGGGGGGAGTTATTCAGTGGGGAAATACTTTCCGGAAATATGGTATTTTAAAAAGTGTCAAACATGCGTGAGGGGGAGGGGGGGGGGGTAATTGGGCTAAATCACTAGGCTAACTTCGTTATTAAGTTTAATAACAAGATAACCTCAACTAAGGATTGTATGATTATAATAATTAATTAATCTAATTGTATGTATGTATTTCCCAAACAACCATACCCCTTCTTAGGACGTACTAATATAATGAGCAATAGTCTTCTGAGGTCGCAAAACTTTACGGACTTTTGAACTCTGCTAAGGACATCCTTTACAGAGCACAAAAATACCTGCATTTAGTTAGGGTTCTAAGGACGTCCTTAAAAGGATTTTTTGGGTCGCAATTTTTGGCTTCCATTTTGGAAGCTCACGTGCCAGTAAAACCGAAACAAGACAGAACTTGCTCTTTCTAC
>JAQFZX010002634.1:0-17538 GCA_034682405.1 Hydroisotoma schaefferi | reverse complement strand
AGTTCAGAATTTGATGGTTACTAGGCATGATTTTCATGGACTTTTTAGTTGCTGGGGTCGTTTTTCAATCAAAGCTCTCAATTATCTTAAGACTTGTAAATGCACTGCACAATTTAATTATTAGAAAGATAGAATTCTGACATAAACTTATTTCTCTTTCAAAATATTTTAAGAAAAAAATAGCTTTTATGGGTTAGGGTAAGTATCCCTCATCTAGGAAATGTCGAGAAAAAGAGCACATTCTAAGAGATGTTGGAAGTGGAACTAACCTTTCATCTTCTAATTTACTCCATTCGCATCCGTTAGAATAAAAATTGTATTAAAATTAACCCGGGTGTATAAAAAGTGGTCTGCTTGGAGGTTTATAATTAAATTAAATTTTTAGGTGAATTAGCTTTGAAGCCTGAGGCAAACATTTATAAAACAAAAACTTTAATATTCAACATGTTTTACAACCACGGAAAACATTTTCCAGTTTAACAAAATTAATTAGACACATAAAGTAAAAAAAATACATAGCGTGTAGTACCCAAGTAGTCAATCGTAGGAAAAGTATAGGCTTTGCAAATCCCGAAAGCAATTTTAGGAAAGGGCGTAGTAATTCTATTAACCAACCAACCAAAACGACCATAATGCATGCCACAGAAAAAGATGTTGTTCCATCCTTGGAAATATTCCATGCGAAATATGTTTGTTAACGTAAATGGAAATAACTTTTAACGGTACTGTTAAAAGTTTATTGGTCAAATACAGTTAACTGGTCTATTTAGGTACCAAAATGTTTATTGCCACTTGAATAAAGACATACAATACAATACAATGGTCATTCATTACCTATGCGCTTTCTATTCGTTTCATATGAACTAACATATGCATCCCTTTAAACGGGATACTCATTTATCAGATAACGGGACCTGTATATTACTACTTTAAATGGATGCAAAGTCAGCAACTGGAGACCATTCTTATGATGGGTAATTAAGTAAGGCTTGAAGTTAACTTATTAAACCATGTCAAGTCGCTGATCTTTTTTACCTTATTTCTGGTTGATAGATGATCAACCATTAATCACATTGGGACATGTCATTAATAAATTTCCGTAGCCAAAGGCTATTTCCGAAATTGTAATTGACATGCATTGAATATTGAGAATTAAAAATAATACCAGTTATGGCTAGACAACTGCAAGGATATACTGTTTTACAAATTTAAAAATAAATGCACTTTGAGAACCTAAGGTAATGCCACAATGCTCAAACTGCGGATTCCTATTTGATGCGTCAAGGTAAACACACAGTTAAAGAAACGCACTTCGAAAAAAGTGTTTATTGATTTAAGAGCAAGTTCTGCTAAAGATGGAATTCGTAACTTTGTGGAATATTTTGTGGATTGGAGCCCTTTCCTACATTTTAATCAAGCGATGTGCTAAATACTGTAAATATTATCGGAAGTTTGATTGGCCGTTTGCATTTCCAGTGATTGGAAACATTCCCATAATGATCCAATCGTTGCATGGTTAGTTAATTGTTCATTGAGTATTTCGTTCCAACGATCATATATAATTCTAAAGCAGTATATAAGCAGTTTAAAATTTGTTTGGCTTATACGATGTTCCTTCAAGCATAATGTTTTCTTGAATATTTTCTTCAGAAATAGTCCCTTTGACCCTCCGGATGCAGAAGAGGTTTGAAGGAGTTTTCATAGGGTGGATGGGACATATTCCCATATTTTTTGTGCAAAAGGGCCCACAAATTGAAGTATGCAGATTTAAAACCTTTAAATAATCAAATTGTTTCAAATCAATGAATATGCATTGCTTACGCTGGAATAGTATCAGTTTAACTAAACTAGTAGCAGTTGCATATTTTAAAACTACAATTTAAGAAGTCAATAATGCATATTTCTGTAGAAAGTTCTTTCATCCCGAATTCATGTGAATAAACCTGAAGAATACGACATGGCATTTGGCAAATGGTTTGGAGGCTCTCTACTTGTGTTAAATGGTAAGCAAAGTGCAAGAATGTTTTGCGACAGGGACTAGATAAAATGATTCAAGGATGGTTTGGAAAAAGACATCGCCGACTAAACATTATGCAAGTTTTATCGTAATATGTACTAATAAGAAAATATGATTTGGAATATTTTATCCAGTTAACAAAGTTTCAAATCATTTATTGCCATTAAGTCATTCAAATCAAATCATTAAGTATTTTGACTAAGCAAATCTTCAAACGATCACAGAGTTCATCTCCAATGTAAACATGTACAACAAATAACAATTATCCATTACGTCTTTGGCAAATAAGCGCATTCGCTCTTGCTTTTCTTAAAAAAATAATCAGAAACGGTCGTAAAAATATGTCTTTGATCAAATTCCTTCATATCTTTACAAAAGAGTCCAAGAAGCAAGAAGTCTCCTTATTTCCAGTTTATGCTCACAGTTTTTGTATGTAATGTGAAGTATGATTTTGTAAATTAAGGGCCGCTGTGGAAAAGTAAACGGAAATTATTCACGCCAGCGTTCCACTTTGGCATCCTGGAGACGTTTTTGGATGTCTTTGACCAACAAGCCAATGTATTGGTCAAAGTTCTACAGGAAAAAATTAATCATGGAGAATTTGACTTTTTTCCATACATCACGAGATGCACGCTAGATATTATCGGGGGTATGCCGATTAAATTTCACGGTTATATTATTATTTTGAAAATTAGTTTCTCTAAGTCCTTTCAATAAGATTTTACTTTTTCACGTCCACACCTAAAGTGTAGTAAAGTAAGTATCTGTCTGTAGTAGTAAATCAGTTAATTATAGTTCGTAATTCCAGTACATCTACTCTAAAACGTTAATGAGTTCCTAACCACAAAACGACGCGACTAACAAAAATAACTAATTAGGGAGCACATGGTGTCCGCACATCATATACTAAATGATCAACTATAATTTTATGGGATTAATTTTCAATACAGTAGCATGCTTCCGATTTTTAGAGACCGCAATGGGAACCCAGATAAATTCTCAAACTAGTACAAATTTAGAATACTTCAATGCAATCAACAGGTAAGTTAATCGGTTGCATTTTGAGTCACCTTAATGAATTTATATTATTAAATATACTTCGGGAAATATAAAAAAGAAACCCTAGAAATATTTTAAATAAAAAAAATTAATAGTTATTGCTTCTGGTTGAATTGTTTTAGTTTGGAGGACCTTGTTTTGAAACGCTTATTATTGCCTTGGCTTAGGTTGGACTTCTTGTGGAACCTGTTGGGGTATAGAAAACAAGAGGATATTAACATCAATATTTTGCATGGATTTGCGTACAATGTGAGTTGAGTTCTTTACCCGAAAACTGCATGTTATAATTTAAAAGAAAAATTAACATTTTGCGGAGATACATGCAGAGACAGTCAGACAGTTAGTTAGAAGTCTTTGTCAGCCCAAATTGCCGAGTCTGGTGATAATTTAATAGTAGAAACTGAAAGATTGCACGTCAATAAAATAGCTAACAGATAGTCTGTTAGCTAATTACTTATGCTATTGAATATTAATACCGAAGATTTCATTACTTTAATCCAGTTCTAGCTAAAAACCTCATGACAGCTTCAGAGACATCGGAAAATGTATCGGTCGAACAAAGTATTACCTAGCACAGAATTACATAACATGATTTTGTTTATTCATGTAGGTTATCGCACACCGTAAACTGCAGCGATCATCATCGACGAAGACTGAACTTTTAGAGGATCAAAGCGAAAGCGAGACTGAAATTTTAAACAGTAAGCGAAATTAGCTAGGAATTTGCCACTGTCTATTTCATCTCATGCATTTTTATTTATAAAAATCTGCAGAGAGACCAACAGCCTTTTTGGATCTGGCCCTAGATGCAGCTGACAAAGATCCCGAGTATAGCGATGAGAAGATAAGAGCTGATGTTGATAATATTATATTTACTGTAAGATGCATATTAATAACTCGAATCTATTTACTCTCCTAACATATTTTACTTTTCATTTTTTGGCTCAAGGGACACGAAGAGGTGGCTGCCAATTTAGCCTGGACTATTATAATGCTTTCTATGTACAAAAATGAGCAGGTTGGTAATTGCTTACGGTTCAAAGTTTCTTAGTTGTTTCTAAACCTGACAGTGACAGTCATTCACTATATTCCTCTTGATGCTAAAAAGTCATTGGTTTTTATTGATTTTAGATTAAAGTACAACAAGAGCTTGATGACATCTTTGGAGATGATATCAATAGGAAAATAACTTCAACGGATATTTCTAAAATGAAATACTTGGAATGCTGCATCAAAGAAACTTCAAGATTATACCCAAGTGTGCCGTTTTTTGGCCGCAAACTTTCCGAGGACTGTGATTTCGGTAATGTGCAAGGAACATATTGCAGTAAATTTAATACTTATTACTGTCTAAAATAGTTTGGCTCTATATTGTTGCTGTATAAACAGGAAATGGACAAGTGGCCCCTAAAGGCTCACTAATAGTTATATCCGCTCTTAGTGCTCACAGAGACAAAGAATATTTCCCAGACCCTGACAATTTTGATCCAACGAGATTTTTTCCTGAGAACGGTATCGGTCGCCATCCATACACTTACATTCCATTTTCAGCTGGTCAGAGGAATTGCATTGGTCAAAAATTTGCCGTTCTAGAGGCAAAGGTTCTACTAGCAAAACTTCTTCTTACCTATAATTTTGAGACAATATTTAAGACCCCTGAAGAAGCTACACCAGTTCCTGCACTTGTATTGAGACCTTTTGCAGTGCCAGTAATAATTACTTCGAGAAAAAAGAATGCTTAAGAGATGGGATGTGAATTGATTGGATGCATTTTTTTAAATTATTATTTTATATAAAGGCAGTTTTGATCACTTGTTTATTTTCTGTTTAAAATATCTTGATTTTGTCATCAATTTTACCATTTTGTACTGAACGGTTGATCGTCTGTTTTGATCAAATGTAAAATAGGCTACACCCAGTACGACACATATATCCGGACGAAACTACAATGGCTATTCAGCCAAACCACTTTTATCCAGCGATAATGGCTAGATAGATAGATCCGGTTTATTGGATTTATCTGGGAGTTTTAGGATATCCCCGGCAAGATCCTGGATATGCATTGTATTATGAAATCTGTTTGCTTTTGAAGGGTTACACTCATCCAACTGTGCAATGGTTTTCATTTTAGATTTACACGCACGAAACTCTATCGTTAAGGTACTCTGGGTATACTCATAACTCTGGGTATGAATCCAATTCATACAATGCTCGGAAATATTCACATACAGATTAACAGATAGGTTACTCACATCAAGGAGTTTGCACTCCGTATAATAACGTTCTTTTATAAATCACTAGGCGTGCAAAGCCACTGTCAACTGGCTAATCTAGTGACGATTGACATATTTTAAGGTCCAGTTGTACAACCACTCCAAGCGAATCCCATCCCAACTGTCACTGTGTACAACCGGTAGATTAATAGATTAATACCATTGTTTGACACCTGGATGGGCGAAATCGGTCAATTTTTACAGTAGCGCCATATTTTTGACCTTATAAGATCGAAGGGCACACCCCCTCCAGGAAAGTTTCAATTATATGCAACCGCTAGGTCAATCGTTATTAGTTGACACCAGGATGAGCCAAATCGGTCAAGGTTTAATGTAGCCCCATTGTATTTAGGAGGGTTTCGTGGTCATTGCTCATAAGCTTTGACCACTCGGTCGCCGAGGCCATTACTGGCCTATTACGCACAATGTAGCCCCATAGTTTTGACCTTCCCAGGTCGAAGGTCGAAAGGTGCAACGCTCGTTAAAAGATATCATTAATAGGATTTAAAATGTGATTTTTAGAGACAAATCGGATCAAAATTACGACCTGCCATAATGGTGACAAAGAGTACATTCTCGGTTTTATTACTTAACGATTCCCCGTTTTCCAACCTCTTAAATGAACTGAACCAAGCCATCTAAATCGAATGTTTTACTGGCTATATGGGGCTCTTTTCCTGCTTTATTGCCTTCACTAAAACTTCAATAATCGTCCATTATATTGCCTTACAGTTTTCCTAACGTCTGTCTGGCGTGCTATGGAAAACCTACCTGAGAACGAACGTCATCCGTCCTGACCTAACAATTGTTGTCGGGTTTACAAAAGGCTCTTGGGAAACCCTATCTAGCCATTACTAATTAGGAGTTACCAAACTGCAGTTATTGTGTAAAAGATAGGCTGACATTTATAAAATTCTAGTGGGTACATGAAGAAACCAGTGGGTACAAGTTAAACTTGAAGTTGAAACTACGCTGTTTCGCCTAAGCAGTTTTGTCAATTCCTGACCAAAAGCTTAAAGGGTTTTTAGGCTTCAAAGTGTGTTTTAAGTAAAATGCCACGGTAGAATTTTTTTTCGCTTATAAAATAGACCAATTAATTAAAAATTTTCAGGTGTTTTTTCTTAAACTTTTTAAAAAGGTTTTTTAAATAAAATTTTGAAATTTTTTGGACCTAATAAATAGATTCTTGGCATAAGCGCAACCACAAGGGGGTATCAGGGGGTACAAATAAAATTACTTTAGGCAGTAGTACGACTAGTAAATTGCTGCGAAATGAATTCCAGACCTTCCGTGAGTAAAATTATTCCAACCAATTGTTATTTATTTCCACAAATGCAAGATGCAACTGAAGAAGGTACTCACACAGTCAGTACTTCTGCACTATCCCAATTCGCCATTTCCCATGATTATATTGAGAAAGGCCGTAACATTCTGTGGTACATCTACTCCTGTCTCTTTTCTCCTAAGTTTGATTTAATGCTCTTGCCCTCCTACATGAGAAAGGCCTTGGTTATGTATGCAATAATTTAGTTCCACCCGTCTAATCACTAAAATCTTGCTTCGGATTGTTGTATATACTTAGCAAGCCCTTTTAGTCTGACAATCAGTTCAGTTACAGATATTTGCACATGTTCATCCAGGTCTTCAAACTGTTCTTATAGGGCTGAAAGTGTTTGATTTTACGTAACGTAAGCGTCAACTGTAAAAAAAGGGTCTTAAATCTACAGAAGTCTATCTACTTTCTCGGAATAACACAAATTGGGAATTGGGAGTTATACGAGCAATTAGTTATGGATTCATCAACATTATGGATTCTTCTCTGTTTGTGCTGGACCGTATTGTACTTTTTATTCCGTCGCGATCCAAAGCTGGAAAAGTATTACAAGAATTTTGATGGGCCATCAACTTTACCATTTATAGGAAGCATTCATTGGGCTCTGGTTCCTGTTATCGGTAAGTCAGTTACAATCCGTGAAATTTTGGGTACCCATCCATGCCTATGCATGCCTTGCTTTGTGGTACGATTATTCCAACTTTAAATTTTACATGAATACTGTCATATTCGGGTAAAAGTTTTTTTAAATTAAAGGTAGATAAGAAGACTTTGCACATGCAACATTGCTTTATGATGTCCCTGGAATTTATTATTACACTTTACATGAATGGTATGAATATATCTGTACAATGCTGTTTTTGTTACAGAAATTGCCCCTTTGACATTTAAATTTGGAAAAATGTTTGGTAAAAGCTTTGTCTTCTGGTTAGGAAATATTCCATACGTAAGCCTTCAAAATGCATCACAAATTGAGGTAAGTTAACAAATGTTAAGAGTTAATTTATGATTACAAATTTGGCAGCACAAATGATTGGCATCTTCATAGCTGCACGATTTAATCTGACATTGAGTTGTCATTTACAAATTGCATTATATGGGAAAAGTAGAATTCTTTCTTACCAATGCGGCCAATGCCAATGTCATGCTTACATGCGATGCAAGCTACTCTCACGACTGACTTTTCCTATTCAAAAAGATAACTATAGCGTTAATTATTTAATTTAGCAGCATCTGCACTTGCTTCCATGATTTTATGCTGAATTCAGAACATCATTTCTATAAATTCCCAGTATTCATATTAAGAAGTACTTTTTAAAGACTCCTCAGCTTTATGAATTGTAATTACACAGCCAAAGCAAAAACGTAATTGTGCTTGTAAAGTTTTAAAAATCATGAAAACGTCTAAAGATCTCTAGACTTGTATTTATTTATTTGTACAGAAAGTATTGGCAGGAACCATCCATCTGGAGAAACCGAGGGACTATGACATGCTTCAGGATTGGCTTGGAGGAGGACTAGTTTTGGCAAAACGTGAATAAATGATTTAATTAGTACGAAAAATAAAATGCGGTTCTGTGGATAATTTGATTTTTACATTTCAACTTCGTTTCTAGCTGACAAGTGGAAAATACGTCGGAAAATATTAAATGGAGCGTTTCATTTCAACAACCTGGTTAAGTTTGTAGATACGTTCAACGAGCAGGGAGACATTTTAATGGATTTAATGGACAAAAAAGCGGATGGACAACCTTTTGATATTTTCCCTTATATGACCAATTGCACTCTGGATATTATAGCAGGTAGTAAAAAATACTAGTTGATCTTTATGCAAACTAGAATTTGCTATTCCCACAGACTGAAAAAATGTGTGCATCATCCAGAGCTTTTTTATACGTCTTTTTGTTGGTTAGGGAAAATTTGCATTTTTACTCAAGTGCTTTTACACGTCTTAGAAAACAGATTTTAATTGCCATCTTACTTAATCTTGCACTATTTTTTGTCATTTAAAACTAATGCTGCACATGATTTACACTTTTAGTATCGAAATTCTGGCTCGTGCATTTTTTGTGTTTCCTTATGGCAGTAATAGCTTTTCAAAAAACTGGTTTTGATAGAAACCGCAATGGGAACCAAACTGAATGCCCAAAACCAGAGTGAGGCGTCCGATGCTAGAGAATACATCAAAGCAATATATGAGTAATGAAGCTAAAAGTTCTTACATTAGAATAATATGTCTGAGAGAGTGTATCAATGATAACTGAAAATGTGCAGATATACAGAGCTAATGGCTCAAAAGCTACTCAGTCCTTGGCTTCGCATTAACTTCATCGGGGAACTTCTGGGAAATAGTAAAAGAGAGAGGAGGAATTTGACGCAGTTGCATAATTTTACCGATAAAGTAAACACAATTATGATAATAATTATGACGCTAAAAAAGCTGTATGCTTCTTAGTCTGATTCGTATTTATTCATTGAACTTTTAGGTAATCCGTAACCGCAAAGAGCAAAGAGAAGCTTTAAAAACAATTAATTCAGACTACAAAAACAAACAGAATCATGTCTTAGTTGAAAGTAAGTAGGAAACTGGGAAAACCTAGCATTGAAAAGGACTGCCAAAATATAATCATGCATTATTTATAACGTTAAGAAAGACCAAGTGCATTGCTGGACATACTCTTGGACGCTGCCGAACATGATTCATCCATCACGGATGAAGAAATTCGCAATGAAGTAGACACTTTCATGTTTGCAGTGAGCTTTTTGTTTAATAATTTGAACGGGGATAGATAAACTTCAATTTATTAGATAGGTAAACTCGTAACCTATTTAAAAAATTACTTATTGCCCTTTGGGTTAAATAGGGCCATGATGACTCGTCTGCGAATTTGGCATGGACAGTATTACTCCTTGCTTTATTCAAAAATGAGCAGGTATGTAAGAATTACTATAAAACTAATCAAGACCAGGTGCAATAAACCGCACGGATTTTCCATACAATTGCCATACTGTTTATGCTTAAACTTGCAGGAAAAGGTTCAAATGGAGCTAGATGAAATTTTTACGAATGGGGATAACCTAGCAAAAAATATTACGTCTGCAGAACTGAGCAGAATGACTTACCTAGAATGTTGTGTAAAGGAAAGTTTACGGCTTTACCCCAGCTTACCTGGATTCCTGAGAAAATTGGCTCAGGATTGTGATCTGGGTAAGTTTCATGATACAAAACCCATGCAAAAAGTATCGCTTGATCATCGCAGATATGCAAAAACATTTTCTAATGAGGTCTCAGTGAGGTTCTTACACTTTAAACGTCATGGTCCACACGTCATTAAACAGGTTTTTTAACTATTACCTGTGCGTTTTCCGACTATCGTTTAATGAGTTTCCTTTATACTGTATGCTATACAATAGTGCAAAAAAGTAACAATCTGTGTGTAACATACAGTACAGCAATCACGTACAAGAAATCCTGGGATTTTATAGTGCAAAAAATAGAAATGAAGAAATCCATTAGAACAAAAAAAATTGAACAGAGGAATGTGTGAAACGAAAAAAAGGATTAAATTATTATAAGCTTATTTAATACGTTTCTTTTGCTCAAACTTGACAGAGAGTTGTAAAATAATGCACAGTTATGAGCAAAATGTCTGAGAATGTAGCTTGTAAATTGTATTTTTTCTCAGGTCAGGGTCAAGTGTTGCCAAAAGGGGCAACCGTGATAATCAACCCTTTACTTTTGCACCGAGACGCAGACGTTTTTCCAGATCCGGAAACCTTTGATCCTACTAGATTTTTACCGGAGAACTGTAATGGACGCCATCCTTACGCCTACATCCCTTTTGCGGCCGGTCCTAGAAATTGTATTGGTCATAAATTTGCAATGTTGGAGGAGAAGGTCATATTAGCCAAATTATTTCTAAATTACACTTTTGAAGCTGTAGCAAAAACCCGTGAAGAAGTTAGGATGCTACCAGACATCATTTTACGACCTTTTGGTGGCGTTCATGTTAAAATTACTCGCAGAAGGAATAATAATAAATGCACAAAAACAATAGAGGAATCAATATAAATCACAAGAATATAAATATAAATATAATATAATATTATTCTAAATGAAAAGGTCAATCCTGATTTTTGGAAAACAATGAGACTTGAGAAGGGTTAAAAGGTTATTCATTTGCAGTATTCTACATTAATCTACACATAATTCTAGCAGTAATTCGAAAATACTTATTTAAAAAATCCAAGTACAATGTAATGGCCACAGGATTGACAAGACAGGAATATGACGCATTAAATATGTTCATTACTGTGTTAGTTTAGCTGTTTGTTACAATGTAAAGCAAATAAATGTCATAAAACCCGTGAATTAAAGAATATAAAAGGTCACGTTTGAAACTTGATTTCTTCGTTTCCACACTTGACAAAATACCTTAAAGGCGCAACCACGAGTGGGTTGGGTACCGAGGAGGGTATCCCGTCAGTTTGGCAAAAATTCGAACTTAAAAATCAAAACCAAAAACTCACTGTGGCAAAACTGAAAAAAATTAGCATTTTGAAAACGCTGAAGTGTCAAAATTGAAAAAATGATTAGCTTATCAGCTCAATCTGCATATTCTCATATTCTTCGCTCATTCTCTGAGCTCTACGATACTCAGTCCCTTTCACTACTTGTAGTCCTACTCCAACCTTCACTAAAACGTTAAAAATACTCTTGTTAAGCATAATCTTCCACTTCAAAAAAAACAAGTTCGCAGGTATAATTATAAGTTTCGCGAAATTTGTCGTTTGGATTTAAAAAAAGTAGCTGAGAGGGTTCCAATCAATTAAGATTGTTTAAGCTCAGTTGAATTGTTGTAAGATAATAAACTGACTGAATGTTGTTTTTGATAATTTGCCAGTTTGCATTTTCATAAATTACTTTTTTGCCACTTTGAAAAAGCCATTTAAATCGGTTGCCAATGCCAGGTTTCTGGTTTTGCCAAAACAAGATTTGCCAAACTGAGGGTGAATGACCTAGTAGGTACAAAAGCACTTGCAGGATAAGGAGGCGTGTGGCTGGGCGGAGCCTGCTTATTGTGTAAAGGAAGTAAAGTATAGTGGATGCATGAAGAAACCAGTGGGTACCATGTAAATGTATACCCTTTTACCCACACTGGTTTCCGGAAATCACTCCCCTCAGGCAGTTATATTTTCAAAGGAAAAATTGAGAACACTTTTAACATACCCTAAATCCTCGCCCACATGCCGCGGCTTATATATGCAAAAAAAAGACGTTTTGAAGCATGTGTAACATGGGAGAGATACCCCTTTTAACATGTAAAGGATGTGCGTGCGGCATAATTAACGAGGGCGGCATATGGGCGAGGATTTAGGGTAAGTAAGAAAGGGCGAATTTTAATTTTTAACATGGAATAAATAGGGGGAGTTTTTCCAGAGGGGCAGGGGAGTAATTTCTGGAAATACGGTATATACTGTATTTGTCTTTAGGGGAATTAAAACCGGAAATACGGTGGAAATCCTGGATGGAAATGAACGTTCACGCTTCAAGCATCGATTTTAGAGTTTACAGAAAGCGGGATGAGTTCATCTAAACTGAAATTAAAACACAATCTCCTCAAGGAACAAAATCACCACGAGGGATTTAACAAATAATAATAAATCTCTGTTTTATTTTTATTCAGAATTCAGTATTTCATCCATCTCGTTTTTTTTGTAGTAAAAGTGAGGTTGGAAGGACCCAAGAAATGCTGAAAATGTCCGAAACTGATGATAAGTTTGAGGAGGAAGGGTCGGCAAAAAAGACAGAAAAAGAGCCATTGACCAAGAAACAGGAGTTGAATAACCATGTAAGTAGACACCGTCTATCCGGAAATTACTCCTCCGGGCAGTTGTTGAAAAAACCTTTAACATGGGCAAGATAGGGTGAATTTACATTTTTAACATTGGAAAGATAGTAATGAGCTCATAAGTATTGAGATTGTGACGGTGCTTTTCAGTCATTTCTATGCAGATGTTTTTTTTAAATTTTAATTACCGTAATTCGTGGGCAATAGGCCGCGGCGTGTTTGTTTGAAGCATGTTTAACATGGGAGAGATACGTGTTTTTAACATGAGAAGGATAGCATGCGGCTTAATTAACGTGGGCGGCCTATTGTCGTTGAATTGCGGTACCGTAAAGTCGCGACATGTAGCTGCACACGTTAATTTAACCGCAGGTATCCTTTACATGTTAAAAGGGGTATCTTTTTCATGTTAAACATCTTTTTTCTTTAGATCAACTGCGGCTATAATACGTCGCGACTTTACGGTACTATTGGAAGATATATTTGACGAACGAGGATTTTATTTGCTAATAATGTTATTTTGGGATTTTTATAGATAGTGTTGATGAGGAAAAGTGTCCGGCAAGCACGTGTACATGTTATCAACAAGTTGACAAAAGAAGTAAAGAGATTAAAAGAACGCAAGGGTGTAGAGGAGTTTCGGAAGAAAGCTGCTAGGAAAGCAGAGCGACTTTTGGAAGAAATTATGTTGATAAAAGTAAATTTTGGTTGCAAGATAATACATTTATAATTTGGAAGAAAGGTTTTAATTATTGTTAATGTTGTACAGCACATCAAAGAAGATAAAATTTCAATCCATGCCCTTCAAATTTCAAAGAAGCTGGAGGAGGTTGTGCAAAATATTCAGTCGACTTTGGGTGATCGTGCATTGGCACGATTAAGTTATCATCCAGCTGTTGCAAAAAAGGTTAAGCAATACCGAGATGGGAATCCTCATTGGCAGCTTCAAATTCCAGTACTTCTTGAAAAGAGCAAAGAAAAGCGGCGACAAATTGATAAAAAACTGGCGGAGAGGGAGGCAATGAAAAAATCTGGAAATATGCAACCTATACTTTTGAAAAAAACTAATTTGGAGAATCTTTCTAATGCTGGTAGTGATAATTCTAGTTCAGAGGCCGAAGAAATTGATCATGAGGAGGAATCGGAACATCAGTCATTAGAAACAGAGCCAGCGAATCCTGACGTTATCGTTCCGGACTCTTCTGAGGCTTCACCAGTCTCCAAACTCCGGAAATTGAAACCTCCTATGGTTATTATGAAAAAAGCTCGAATTACAGTACCAAGAAAAGTTAAACGTAAACCGATCAAAGAAAAACCACGTAAAGAAGTAGCAAGCAATGTAATAGAAAAGTCAGTGGGAACAATACGAGTTCAGCTGTTAAACGATTTAGCAGACTTGGAAGATAAACCTGCAATGAACGAGGTCAAAGTTGCGGCTGATAGTTTGGACGATATTCCAAAAAAGAAACCTAAAAGTTCATTTTTTATTGGTGGTGAAGATGAACCGGAAGAGGAGAATGAAGTTTTCAAAAAGAGTAATAGGTTTGATAAATCTTTCAAAAGAGATTTCAAAGATACTCAAAGGCCCCACAGTGGCGAATCTAAGCCAGTCTTTCGCAAAGGTAAACTCATTAGCCAGGGGAGTAAACCCAAAACTTTTCCACGGACCTCAGGTCCTGTAACTGGGAGACCCTCGTCAAACACGAGGTATTTCAGTAATGACAACCCTTACAGTAGTAACCTCATACCTTTGGGAGATAAATCGGCGAAACAGCCATCAAAAGATTTAAGTGTTCAAGGGAGTAGCAGCAAACGGCAATCCAGTCAAAATTCCCAAGCTTCAGATGAGAAATTGCATCCATCGTGGGAAGCTAAGAAACGACAGCAAGTTAAACTCTCCACTTTTGAAGGGAAGAAGATTACTTTTAATGACGATTAAGGAGGAGCTATGGGACGTTAGTTTTAATAAGATATGGTATTGTAATTTTACTAAAGGTTTAGATATCAGTTTATTGGTAATTTCTCATGACTTATTAAGATTGTAGTATGATTGTGATATTTAATTTTCTAGAAGACATAGACTTGGATTATGTATCATTAATATTAATTATTAAGACGAATTACTGTTGCACTTACAGCACATTAAGTTTCTCTAAACTGAGATTCAGCCAGTCAACAGTAAATCTTAATGTTAGTTAAATGTCGTGCCTCTACCGTTTTATTATTTTTGATGCGTTTGCAAACGTTTGATACGTTAACTAATCCTTATTAAATAACATTAGCATGAGCCGCTTATATTAATCATCTTCCACACACATAATAGAACGTTGCAATCGTTAATCTTAAAAATTATTGTTCTCTTTTTATTCGAGGAGTTCGGTCAACCCTTATAGATTCTTATGTTTAACGTAGGCTCATAAGAATAGCGCTACTGTCGTTAAAGTACGGTTGATTACACCCCATCTTACTGCTCTGCCTACTAATATAATTAAAAATAAATGCTACCTTAATGCGCTAACAGTGAATGAAATTAAAAAATATCTATCCTTAATCTATCAATGATATAGTATTTATTTTATGATAGACCACTTAGCTTTTATTCTTTTAAACGCAAACGAGGGCAGAATGTCTTGAAAAGCAACGAAACAAAGTAATTTGGATACGATACATACGATTGAATACACCACATATGCTCATGCTTCATGCTTGTTTGTGCCTAAAATTTTAGCACCAGCTTATTTAATTAGTGATTGAAATCTCTAGGGTAGAAATAGAAACCTTAAACGCGAAAAATATCTAGATATTTCGTGAGCATCTACGGATCTATGTTAATGATGGTACTGATTTTAATTCAGACACGACCATTTTATTTGGTCTTCATGCTATCGAATTTATCTGCAGAGGTCCGGTTAATTTTCAAATGCCAAAATGCTGCAAATTTTGGGATCGCTCGAACATTTCTAATGAACAAAACAAGAAGTCCAAATATGGGCTGTCGGTAACATTTGTTCCTCAGCCATTAAATTACACGGACCGCAGACACAGTTATCTATTTTAAAGATCCTTTTGAAGTATTTACTAATTAAATATAGTGCCAAGTAGTATACAGCGTTCATAAGTCTCTTTTTTTATAAACCCCTACTGGCTATGATATTGATACATAACATTCCTATCAACTCTATACATCTGGAAGTACGTCTCAACCCCCTCAACCTGATTAAACAATTCTTGACTTCAATCAAAGTCAAAACGTAGCAGTAATTAAACTTTCTCTGACTCTAGTACCGTATTGTAAAAAGCATTCCTAAAGCTACAGGAATGATGAGAGGAAGACGTAAGAAGTGAGCTTGGAATGACCCTGCCAAACTCAGAGGGATTCTTGCCGAGAATATGACCCCCACCGTTCCAGACTCCGCATTCTTACGATACGGGGGCGGATCCAGCCTTCCAGTCCATTCAGTGTCCTTTTGATCTCTTTTACCGTATTTTGAGAGGGAAGAGCTTGTGGTGAGTCCGTCCCCTTGAACCACACCCTCTCCACCTTTAAAATCACTACTACTTCCATTATCGTAGTCATCGTTAAAGGGCTCTTTAGTCCTTGAAGACTTTCGCCGATGACCCCCCTTTGAATGATTTATTGAGTTACCGTTTGAATCTTTATCGCTGTTGATATTATTCTTGTTTGCGTTGGGATTTACATTATTTAGATGATTACTATGTTTCCCGTGTTTGATAATCCTCCAGTCTACTACGGTAGTTGTTGAAGGGGTGGTTTTGGGCGATGGGGGTAGACGAATTTCTGTTTAAAAAGGTAGAAATATTAATATTTTACTTGTAAACCAAGAAATTAATAATTTTCATGCAATAAAAAGAGAAACTTGACCAGACCCTGTAACTTGATAACGGCGTATGCAGTTCCTAGGGAGCTGCCAGCCGTACAGTTGTACTCTGAAAAATCCTCTAGTCGTAGATTTGATATTGTGAGCTTCGTTTTCAAATTGTAGTCTTTCAAAGGTTCAGACTCCTGCCATATTCGACCTACTTGATTCAAGATGAGCTGTCCTGCGTTGAGGTCCATTTGATTGGAACAATGAAAAAGATTCAAACATACAAGGCATTTAGTTAAGCACACAAGGTAGAAGATGCTTGGGGAAATAAATGCCAATGGACAAGCTCATTGCAGTTATACCCTATGAACTATCATCAACATTATCTCAATCTTAATAATGGCAACTGCATTGGCTAATTATTTTGAGAATAAATCGAAGAACCATTCTATTTTCATTTGCAGCAACATAAAGTATTTTACTTTACAGTATCCTAAAACCTCTCCTATAAAGACGCCCTTTGACTATGTGACTCCCTCGGCTTTACACTTCACTCGATTAAAAAAAACTGATACTACTACATACCTTTATAGGATGTAAAGGTCCCTAATTTGCAATATGGACACCATTATCTCGATTCAGGTCAAACGTTTGCAGGAAAACATTATTATTTGACGCGCCATATGGAACAGAACTGAGGGTAGGTGTATGCATATTACTTCGCACGTAGCCATGAAGTTTTACTATACAAAGAGAGTTGTCTAAACAAACCCTTAGAAAAATGCATACATCTACAAAATCACTTCACCTTATTCTTTGTACCCCTGTTCACCATCAACCGTTCATTTGCAATTATTTCATGGATATATCTGAGCCAGTCCAAACTCCAAAGTTCTACACATTCTTTTCTAAAGGGTTCCGGGTTTTCTTTCACATTTTCCATCCTGCAGTTTTTATAAATGCTTAGCTAAATATGCATGCATAATATTCAGTACTGATACGGATATTAATAAAGTGAGTGAGAATAGGACACCTAGAGTTGTCACATAATAATAAAGAGCACATTTGGCTCAAGAGACGGCGATTAGCATTAAGGAGAGGACCCCAGTCCGCAAAATATCTTCGGGGAAATAAAAGGCCATCAATGCCTTAGTCTGTGGCCCATCCTTGGGAGTGACGC
>JAQFZX010002633.1:0-17557 GCA_034682405.1 Hydroisotoma schaefferi | reverse complement strand
AATTGTATTAACATGGACAAGACAGGGAAAATTTAATTTTTTAACATGGAAAGGTACTGGGGAATTATACCGGGGGGGGGGGAATTATTTCGGGATGGGGAATTAAATCGGGAAATACGGTAAATGGAAAATACCTACGGCAATTTAATGATATGTTTGAGCAGTATGATTCTTCAGTTCCGATGCCCTCCGAGACCCATCAGCCCATTAACCACCAGGGGGTACAAATAGCACTAAAGGATATTAAGGGGTGTGGCTCTGGCTAAATGGTACTGGCCGGGCCTGTTTAACATGTAAAGGAAAGATTCCATGGGGAATTTAAAAACTAGGGGGTACAATGTAGTCTTGTACCCCTTGGTTGCGCCTATACCTCAGCCTTATTCACGCATACTAAATAAATGCATATCATTCTCTAAGTCGCATCAAGATGAGGTAATGCTATGCAAAATGCTATCATTTTTAATGCAGACAAGGAAAATGTTAAAGTAGTAATAGGACGTAAAAAGAACTGAGAGTTGGAAAGAGATTTACTCAAACTTAGGTGATAATTTAGCAATTGCATTGTTATAATCAAATACATCACAGGGTGGGCCATGGCTGTATGGGAAAAATTATAGATGTACCGTATTTCCCGAAATAATATCTCTGGGGAAATATTTATTCGAAGGGAAAATTGGAAATTCTATTAACATGGGCAAGATAGGGCAAATTCCTCATGTTAACATGGACAGGTAGTGGGGTAGAGGATAATTTCAAGAAATACGGGAATCACGAGTTTTACAAAAAAAATACACAGTGTTTCAATTACGGCATAATAGAACTTTTTAAGAAAAAGGGATTTCAATCCTTGGAAGAAAAAATAGAAAGTTTCCTTTTTAATGGTAAATTTAAATGAAGGAACGGTTCGTGGACCACCATTTACTAAATCCAATACGTCTAGCAAGCACACCAGGAACAAAAGAGAAAATAGTCGATAAAAAAACGTTCAATCAATTTATCAAGTAACTCAATAAAAAATTGCTAAAAATAGTAGGTCATTTAAAACATCGTTACATAACACATAATTACAAATAATGAGTTTCTGGATACTGAAAAAAAACTGAAAGCAATATTAATTGCACTTGTAAGTAAAACGGAAGGGTTGGGTTGTACAGGATGACTGAAAAAATATAACGAACCCTTTTGTTTATGACCAGCAAGGCCAAGGCCTTATTGCCAATGCCAGTGCTAAAAATCTAACAGAGAGTAAGGGAGGTAAGAACCAAAAAGAACAGAGATGAATCAATCATTAAGAAGACCGGCCATCCAATAATAATAGTACGGAAGAAATGATAAACAATGCAGTTAATAATAATAATCAATTATGATAATAATAAATATAGTACACCTTACGAGAATAAATGTGAAGTATGTACAGACAGGGGGGGGGATACGGTATAGATATCTCAAAGAAGAGAGAAAGTAATGATAGATTTAAAAAAAAAGAAACTGGAGAAAGTCTACTGAAACTGGGAATAAAACTGGGATAAAATGTTAGCATGGATCATTTCAATAAAAATGCCAAATATTAAAGTAAAGCATTTTGACATTTTGGAATCTTGATTTCCCTATCTTTTACCAATATTAATTAGCCCTTATAAATTTATACCAACGGGTTTTGTCAATTACTAACTGCATATGAATGACAAATGACAACCTTCCAATAAGCAAGTTGATCATGCCGTCGTTGTTAAATTTGTAGGAGTAATAATTGTTTTTGCCCAATAAGAAAGGTAGAGGTTTTGTAGAATGTATTATCTCCTGAGGTATGCAGTTGGCATAATATGCAATTAGCTATTCATTATTTGTGTTAAGCACACCGTTATAAAACTACAAAAAGGTAATAAAAAGGAATATTAGCTTTTGCTAAAAATGAATTCAGGAAAAAGCAGAAAAAATGAAAAATTGAGTGAATTGTACTTGGCAGTTTTGGCATTTGGTTTGTTAAGCTTTTTTAGAGTTCAGTACCAATTAATTATTTTATATGTATTAATTTTATTAGGATACCGTATTTCGGTCGGGCAATTTTACCTGGGGGAATTTTGGTTGTTTCAAACCAAAAATTGAAAAAAAATTTTAACATGGGTAAGATATTTATAGTTTTAATTTTTAACGCGGAAAGGATAGGGAGATTTTTTTTTGAGGGGAGTAATTTTGTAAAATACGGTATTTTGAGTTTGAATAAATGTATTTTTAGCCTTGGAATTGGAATTTAGGTTTTTAACTTTTATCTTTTGATCTCATTTTTTAGCTGGTCAATTGCAATTGCAAAAGGGATTGACAAATTTACTTTTTATGATTCACGTGGAGCGGGATTCAGTTCAGGTTTCATTCGGCTATTTTTATAATAATTTGTATAGTTGACAGTTCTTTTTACTATAAATCTAGTTTTTAACCATTTTTCTATTATTGTTGTTGTTTCTTTGGAGGATGGATAAGCATAGCTTATCATCAATCAGATTAAGAAACGTGGATTATCTTAGCTAAGAAATTGTCAAGTCTGGTCTGGTGTTGAATTTGGTAAAAAGTCAAACTCCAAAACAGGAGCTACAGTTACTCAGTAATAAAAGAGCTAAAAAACCAAAGTTTTGGGTAAGTTGTTGCATAATTTTAATGCACCGTATTCCCTTTACAATAAGCCGCGGCTTATGTTAAAAAAATGACATTTTGAAAGTGTTTTTAACATTGGAAGATACCCCTATATAACACGGGAAGGATTGCATGCGGCTTAATTAACGAGGGCGGTCTATTGTCACTGGTAGTATATGGGAACAATTTTAGCAATTTTTAAAGCAACCGAAATTGTATTTCTAAAAATCTTGCCTAGCTAAACTTACTCTTTTACAGCTTAAAGCAAAGAATGAAATAAATGTTCAATAAATTGATGAAATAATAAAAATAAAAGTGGGTGTCAAATTCTGGAGATAACCGTATTTTCGGAGATTTAATCTGGGGGGGGGGGAGTAATCTCCGAGATTACTCCCCCCCCCCTACCTTTCCATTTTAACAATTTGAATTTGCCCTATCTTGCTCATGTTAAAAGTTTTTGAGTTTAATACAGTGAATGGTCACCTCACATTAAACACATTAGATGGGCTACTGTGGATTTTGATCTCTTAGATGTCATACACAAGATACCCTTAACCCAAAAAGATGTTTTGAAGTATATTTAACATGGGAGAGATACCCGTGTTAACATGTAAAGGATCGGCGTGCGACATAATTAACGAGGGCGTCTTATGGGTTACGATTTAGGGTACTTTGTCTATGCATGGATGTTTTGTAAACTAAGATATGTAATCCTATGGGATGGGTAATAAATGAACGTACCCTACCTAAAACTAGGTTTAGGGAACGTTCATTTATTACGCATGGGATTGCATATCTTACTCATGTTAAATTTCGTCATAAGGCCAACGTTAAAAATGGTTAAGAGGGACCCTTGGGTTATAAAAACCCTGATGATTGATAAGGTAATGGATGAACGTACCTTTGTAGGATATTACAGCAAAGTTAATTAAATATTTTCCCATCTACAAAAATAACAGGGACGGAAAGACAGGCATAAGTATTCGCGTGTAAAGGAATATCCAAATCTGTACCTTGTACCTTAACCTATTTTGCAAACCCGTGTAGCTTTGCTGTCAGGAAAATGTTGTAAATTTCGACTTACCGTATTTCCAGAAATTGCTCCTCCGGGGGAGTTATTATTCAAAGGAAAAATCGAAAAAACGTTTAACATGGTTAAGATAGGGCGAATTAAAATTTTTAACATGAAAAGGTAGAGGGAGTTATTCCGGGATGGGGGGAGGATTAATTTCGGAGATACGGTAAGAGCATTTTATGTTTCAATTAAGTAGAATTAGTGGTGGCTGCTGGCCTTTGGATATGTAAACTATTGGATGGGAGTCATTTAAGCAGCTTGAAATATCCTAATTTCCTGGTAATAAGCCGCCCTCTTTAATTAAGCCGCACGCTATCTTTTACATGTTAAACAAGAGTATTTTTTCCATCTTAAACATGCTTGGAAACTTATTTTTTTCATACATAAACCGCACCTGCGGCCTATTTTCAGGGAATTACTGTTCCTTAAAAGTTTTTAACATTGTATTATATTTCTGGATGTGGAAACACAAGGCCCCATAATTAACATATTTCCCGAAATAATTCCCCCTCCTCCCGCTCGATATAATGCCCCACTACTACCTTTCCATGTTGAAATTAGGAATTGGCCCTATCTTGTCCATGTTCATAGAATTTCCAATTTTACCTTCGAAGTAATAATTCCCCAGGGGTATTATTTCGGGAAATACGGTAAAACTGTACTGTAGTTCTAAGTTTTGTAGATATAGTCAAAGCTATTGGCAGTATTGCAATTTGTGTAAAATATTTCCAATAAAAAGTAATGTATGAATATTCCAAAATAATTAGCGATAAGGATTGACTTGACAGGCAGACGGGCTTATAAGTTATTGGAAATTGTGAGTTGTTGGTTAAGAAGACTATAGGCCTTTCACCAAACCATGCGGGCTTTCGTGTCTTGTAATTTTATAAACTAATCAAAGCAAAACCTCTAATCATCCTTCCATCCGCTTCCATTTATATTCTGTTTCTATTAATCGGATTATCTCCATTTACAATATGTTCGTTATTATTCTTATTATGATCCATAATCCCCCTGATGAACACTGCTAAACTAAGGTAGAGATTCATAGGTTTGCAGACAAGATTAGTATGAAAGTTGACAAGTCTTACTTCAGTCTAATGTAGGGTGCGGTTTTACTTTGGAGGTGCGTCAGTAATAAAGCAGTTTTTGGGTTAAATTGTTAAGCAAATAAGGTAAGGATAGGAGCATACTAGTTTGACCTATTCTGAACAAATAGGGACGGGGACGGCTTCAGGGTCAAGTCAAGAACTAGGATTTCTTAATATTGAATTTAGAAACCTTTCAGGATCAGATTTATTTTTTCTCGGTTTAATACGACAGATTATTTTAAAAGTGTAGTCAAAACTTCAAGATTTAATCAAGATGTTAAAAGAAGCTATCTATAATGCAGACGTATTTTAATCTTGGAAAGCTAGAGATAACGTGTGAGGCTGCCGTGTAGTAAGGTTGTTTTTGGTACCTTTACTCTTGAGTATTAATTATAATTATAATTAAGATAGTTACTAACTTATACCTTCTCTGTATTGGGTAAGTTGAAGTTGAAGTTGAAAGTTAACCAGAATTGCGTCTTATAGCCTATTTTAATTATGAAAGTTGATAAATATTCATACCTTTAACAGAAACTCAAACTCGATTGCGTCTTATAGCCTATTTTAGTATGATAGTTGATAAATATTCATACTTGAACAGAAAGGGAACTATGTATCGAATAAATACGGCATATTGAGAGTAAATAGTTCAGCTGAAGTTGAAGTAGTGAAGCTCTTCTAAGATTCAGAGGAATGAGCATTCCCTCTGACAAATTAACTAAAGCCTTTCTGAAAATGGTACGGACTAAATATAAATATATTTAACTTAATTTGGAAGAGGAAGGGAAGTATTTAGCCTTTCTACCTTTGACTTTCCTCCCGGAAATGGGATTTTAGAATTGTCAGAAAGCTCTTGGAGCCTTTATTTTAGGAAATGGTTTCTAATGAGTTTTTTGGTACTAATTGGTTGGATATTTTATGTAGAGTTGAGAAGGAAGAAAGATAAGTGGGTCCTACAGCCAGCGTCTCAATTCTGAAGATCGTTTCAAAGCTTCAAAGGTTCAAAGGTTCTTCTACTCATTAACTTCCAAATTGGGATCGGTACTTTACCCTCGCACGCGTTAGATTTATTACCAGAGGACTACTAAACTGGTTTCTAGTGCGTAGGAAGGAGTACGGGGGATTTGTAATTAAGAAGATAAGTATTATGGAGGGGATGATGGAGGCTTCTTCGGAGGATGGAGTTCCAGCAGCGATTTCAGCGATTTCAGCTCTTCCAGCGTCAGCGAGCAGAATTATAATCTCACCTGAGAATTTGTCCAAACGATCTGCCAGAAGTGAGTCGTTTACTAGGAAATTATAATAGGCATGGTTGTTGCTTTTTGGTTTCAATTATAGAACTTTAATATGTGCAGAGAGAGATCAAGGTCGGTTTTTAAAGAACCTATTTCATTAAGTCCGAAAAGATGTAATTTTTGCTTGTCAATTGCAGCCAGTGCAGTGGTTTCTTCACCCTACTTTTAGGCTAACGTATGTGTAGTTCTCTTAGTTGTTTTTTATTGATGCATGGAGTAAATTGTTTTTCCAAGAAACCAATCCAGGCACACCTTTTCGTGCTTCTTGCCTATTATTAGCTCAAGCTCAAATGCAGAATTGCAGATACTGCAGTCCGTATACTGAGTATTTAAAGTATCTTAAATCGCCATTGTATAGTTTTCGTTATAATTTCTCTTGAGTATATATTTAAAGATCACGTTCCTATCCTGGAAACACTTTTATGCGTACCTTGTTGGGGGGTAATTACCCGGAGGAATTATATACCTAATAGGGGGAAGTACTATTAAAGTGGGGAATAAACCCGGAAATGCGGTTATTTGTCAATATCATGATTTAAATGACTAATGGGTTGTTGTGCAGATAGTCGAGTCCACTTTGATGAGGAAGGCGAAGGTTACCTTCCCCAGTTGCAAGAAGAACGGCCGATCCTCGTCCGTTTCATCCGGGAAGAATGTTCCAAGCGGGTAGAAGTTTATCTGGGATTTGTCCAGGAGGAACATAAATACCGGGTAAAGTTTACCCTCCCACTGGACCAGTGCGAAGGGTACCTCTGCCCTGAGGGAGGACCTGTAGGAAGGTCACTGACCACTGCTACAGTTGACCTGCAACCGGCCGACGACGTATCTGTTTCAAAAGGAAGTAGCAATAGCAATGGAAGCATTCCAGCCATCCCTGCAGATTTTAGTTGTCAACCTCCTGTGGATGCTTCACGAGGTAAAGCAACAGTCGTTTTGATGTTTTAAAATGTATGTAAATGTAGAGCAACCAGGGAATTAATTTCCTCAATGAACTTAATGAATGGTGTAAGTAAAACATACTTCAAGAATGAATGTACCTAAGTATTTACAACTGGAAAAAGCTATTAGAGCAAAAAGGAATTTAAAGCGATTCGTAATTGTCCAAGTTTAAATAAACCTTTTATGTAAATTGTTTGCACAGGAAATGATGTAACTGTCCACAAAAAGGGAAACTATTGTGAAGTGTCCAGTCTTTCGTGGACATGGAAGCCATCGGCCTCTCCTGCATCGGAAGGAGGTGGGGCAGGGGGTGTGCCCACAGAACTAAGCAGTAGTAGTAGTAGTTGTCGGGGATTGGAAGTGTTGATGGAAGTGAAGATCCCCTCAGCAGCGTCTGTAAGGCTTTTAGAAGATGAGCTAAGTCTGAGAACTGGTGAGGAGGAGATCCACCAACAACACCGATTTATTCATGTCAACGTCACGGCCAAAGTTATGGGTGAGGACAGGTCCAAGTCATTTTTCATCTTGTGTACTTCAACTTGTGGGATTTACACTTGCACAAACACACAAATGTATTCACCCTTGAAAAGTGTAAGCTTTCCCGTAGTTTAGAAGGATAAAGAAAGGGTAGGGAAGGATATGTTGTTTGGAATCGTAAGTCCCTGTCATTCTTAAATTGTAATCCCATCTTCCATGTCAATTTTACCGACATCTTCAGCTGAGGACTTTGCACTTATGTCCTGTCTGATACAAGAAGTAGACAGAAAGTACGAGTTACTTTGCAGAATGTTTTATTCTTGAGAATTGCCAAAACGCAGTAATAAAGAGGGACTGTCCAGCCAGCCGGAGGATACCGGGATCACAATAACCTGCTGAATGCACCAAAAACCCGTCATTTTTCCCAAACTCTGGTTTAGGTTTAACCTGCAGCTTGTAGGTTCCAGTTTGATAATAAATATAAATAAATGCATACATGAAGAAGGGTTGGTGGTTGTCCGGTTGGCACTTTGTGGAATTATTCCAAAACGATTTGTTGTCCTCCTGTCCGTTGCATCCCTCCGGGTGACGGTGACAAAGGAATGGATGTTTTCCATTATTGTTATTATATTTTATGTAAAATGTAAAATGTATTGTATTTCGGAAGGATTTATCATAAATGTTTGGTCATTCGTGTGAGTGAGTGACTGTATCTTATCTTGAGTAGGATTTGTTGATTGTCCGTAGTAGAAGCAGGTTTTATGAGAGGATTGTCTAATAAAGCCGTCCCTCCTCCATGTCGTTTGTCAAATGTCAACTTTATGCAAAGTTGGCCCTCTACTTTGGAGGTTTTGGAAGAGATTGCACTTCTCCATGTGCCCTTTTGTCCCTTTGTGACTTGTCATATTGATGGTCTTTTCTATGGAAAAGTGTTCTCCCACTCTACAACTATAATATGTCATCACTCCCTTTCATAATCGGTCCAATTTCCATCCACCACTTTTGTGGAAACTTGTCTTTTAGTGTGTTTCCCTTGCAAGTTCTCCGTAAAAATAACCCGTAAATGCCATTCAATGTTTAGATATGAATTCTCGTAGTTTGGAGTTGTTTTGGTCTATAAAGATAAATTACTGTTTAGTGGGGGAAGGGGGATTAATTAAGGAATTACGGCATAAGAGGAATAAGGTTAGGGGACTGGGTTTTTATTATTTAAGAATTTATGATAAAAGTGGGATCCTTGCCTTGCAGTTTTAATTAATTTGGTTTTATTTGTATTTTACATGGGGTTTCGAAAATCTATTTTTCAGGTAAGAATATGGGAACACCAACGCTAAAAGATGGAGTTAATCTAATTGGAAAGTGTGAAGACTCCTTGGAACATTCCCCTGCTGAATCTTCGGCTGATGAAAAATAAATTACAATAATATATGCAATAGTTTATTTATAACGTTCTTTCGGATTCATCCAGTACTTTTAAAGACTTTAATTGTTTATTAATATGTAGAAGTAGGGTTTGGACCTTTATTAATCCCACTAATAACCCCACAAGTTAAGTTATCATTACTTGACTAATGAGTTTGTAAGATGGTTCTGCGAATTATGTATGTTTGTGCCTTTTACAATAATCATTTGTATTGTAGGCCCCAAGAATATTGTAATAATAATATAATAATAATAGCAAGTTTATTAAAACCGTCTGTATATATCGCCTTGTGAAATGAAAGTCACCCACGTCTTTATGCTTGTGCACTTTAAATTTAGCTGATGAATAAATATTATGTGAATAATAATAAGGGATTCGTAATTAGTTTTAGTCATTTCTAATATTGTGGTAGGATGATGGGAGAGAAACCACAACCGGAAACTGGCAGTAGTACTAGGTATTAAAATTTATAGAGTCCCTGGGACCAATTAACAGGAAATGTGTACATCAAATCGTAAAAGTGGTACATGCGGCGCGGGTAGAATAAGGCCCCATTAACTCTACCTCAACATGCTATAAAGGGAGACATGAATCAGTAGGGGAGCAACGACAGTTTTCCAGTAGTAGCGAACGGGATATCGTCGTTATGAAATGATCAATTCCCCGTCTGTATGACGACGATATATCGTATATGTATCGTATAAATTCAAAACAGAGGTTTTGGACGAAATGCACTCGGAGGTTTTCTTATCGAGGTCTCTGTAATTGAGAACTTTGTTAAACGGACGGAAGGAAATGTAGGTGAATCATGAGATCATGACGAAGAAATTATTTATGAATATGATTCGTCACATTATTACAATATTTCTAGCCACAATTGGAACATAACTGGGTCAAAAAAATAAATGCAATTTATGACAGGAGTTTTTACTTATAAATTATAGCAGGTCCATATAAAATGGTCATTTAGTAGTGGACAACTTCGCTGGACGAATTGCAGACATTTTTGTGAATTTAATTTTGTTAAAATAATTCCGTAAAATAAATTCGAACAAACAAATAGAATGTGGGTTTTCGGAGGTTTTGTTCCAGCGTTTTTTATTCTCTATTCCTATCCAATTTCAATACATAGTCTCACTACCTCTAGTAATAGTTGGAATAATTCTGCTGGAGAATTTTCAAATAGTCAATCTCCAGTTATCGAAGTGTTTAAAGTTATTGGGGATGTTGTGGAAGGTAAAAAATCCTTTTCCAACAAGGATAGGATTTTGGTGGAAAAGAGTAGGATTGTGGTAAATGCAAAAGGTCCTGTTAAAAGGGTAATACTGAACTGTAAGGCGGATTATCCCATCCAGTGGGAGGTTCTTTATCATGGGAAACCTGTAAGTATAAAATACAAGAAACTCAGCACATGATATATCCCTAAAATAACGGTTTGAAGTTACCAAAGATTGTCTTTGGTAAAGATGAAGGAGGTATTAATTTGTAGGCCAACTAATTTATTATTTTATGCGTAAAAAGAGCTAGAAATAGGGCAATATAAATTCATAAATGAGGATTTGCACAGGCATCAACCTACTTTCACGATGGATTGGATGGGAAAGTGGGCTTTAGTGAAATCCAACAAAACGTGAGAGAGAGTCAGGAATAGCATTAAGAAAAAGCTGTCTAGAAGATCTAGACGAGACTCAAGATTTATTTTTGTACGTGACAGCTTTGCACTTTTTAAAAATCACTTGTATTTTTATTAAAATAAACTTTCCTCAGTGTAGTTGTACTAAAAGAAGTATTGGAAGCATTAAATAAACATATTTTGAAGCATGTTTAACATGGGAAAGATACCTCCTTTAGCATGTAAAGGATAGGATGCGGCTTAACTAGCGAGAGCGGCATATCGCATGGGTTTTAGGGTACTTGTATTTATTTTGCAAAAATAACAAATGGATTTCATTTCTCCAAAGAATAAGAATGGAGGTTGAGGCTTTATTTTGTCATGTTGTCTTTAGACTTGAGATATATTTTTAAAAGTAGAAATTCAGGGTCATTCATGAATATTATTTATATTTATTATATTCTGACTCTTATATAAATAAAATAGTTGCCAAGTTTGGATGTGAGCTATTCTCGAGGGTTTAAAGTCCCTGGGGATGTTAAATTCGTGGAAGACTTGGGGAAGGAATCTAATCAAATATTCTCAGCCTCTTTAACCCTCCGGGGTCTGTTGGAGTCCCAGTCCGGAATATACATTTGTAAATATTTTAATCGAAGGAAGAGCACGAAAAGAATGGCGGAGGGGGACTATTATTATTCTTCTGGAGGGAATTATTCTTACTCACATCTCAACGTCTTTGTCCCAGGTTGGTTGGAAGAAAGTCATTTATGGGAATAGATAGTTCTTATTAATAAAAATAAAAATAAATTCACAGGATCTAGGATATTTACGGAAGTGTCTCATACAATATTTATAAACAGTTCGAATCCCGTATCAAGTTCCAAGATAAGGATCCCTTGCACTGTTTCTAGTCCTACCGTTTCCGTTCGACTACTCAAGTTTAATTTGATGGTAATAGAAGAGGGTTATGAATTTGTGGGATTCGATTAGGGTTCTCTATGAACCCCCATGCTTCCTTTTCATAATTAAACCCAAATGGGTACATCATTTCCGGTTTTAATAGTCACCCAGCCGGCTTTAGGATAATACCATTAATATGATATTAATACCTGATACCTTTCCACATTTAAAATTTAAATTGGACCGATCCCTTACTCCATTTTAGCTTTTGTTAAATTTAGCAAATAATAATTAGTAGCCCAGCAGCATTAAAACGACAAATAGGGAATAAATCTAGATTTTTTTCACACCCTTGCTTGGTTAATTTCTTAATGAATGGATTTTCCATGTATTTCGGCAACTCTTGTAGACGCGGAAGTGGAAAAAGATCTCTGTAGAGTACAACCCGCTCAAAGGGTTCCAACTTCAGGCCGGGTTGGGTAGATCACTCCCGGGTATTTATAAGTGCTATGCGGATTGGGATAGTAGTAGAAGTAACAAGAGTGAGAGTGTTGCAGAAGTTGTAGGACTCGATGAAGGGACATCAATCACTGTCCTGATTCTTGAACAGATTGATCCTATTACCCGGGAGGGAAATGATACCCTACAACTTACTTTACCCTCATCAGGTTCCACTAACAGATTACCTTTTGGAGTATCAACCACTCCGTCTTATCCTCAGGATCAAACTTCAAGGCTTGACAATCATGATGTTGTGGATGGTGAGTCAGGTAATTGGATCAACCATCAAATCAACCCGTCTAAATATCTAAATGGGTGGGAGTACACCCAAAGGCTTGTAAAACTTGAGAAGTTTGTTAGTTCAAAGAGGCTGCTGGCTTTGAAATTTTATAGTAAATAGTATCCATCCGATTAGGAGTAGAATAAAGATAATAGAAAGGTTGAAGTTAAATATTGCCCTTTGTCTTTTGATGTCTATCGATCCATCATTCAGATTTATTCTGGACCTTCAACCTTAATTAGAGATGGATTAGAATCTATGCAAGTGTGGGACTTTTTAGCGTAATTTGAGGAGACAAAGTTGGTCTTATAAATAAATAAATGCTTGTAGAGATGTTTCATAAGTTGCCCAATTATTGTGCGTACTTTGTAAACTTTGTAAGTTTAAGAAAGAAGGGATAGCCTAAGGTAGACAAGACACGATTGCTTACTTAGCTAAAAATGCTGGCAAATATTGACATATTTTTTGTACATCCCGTCGGTATAAATCGCCCCCTCCATGTTACATTGCTAAGCAAGGTTAGAAATCACTGTAACAAGTGGGCGTTTTGTTTTTTTTATGCGACCTATTTTGTTGTTTGCAGTTTTGAGAGTAAAGATTTATTTACATGGATTGCGTAAACTGTACAAGAGTCTTGAGAATATTAAATGAAGTATTAATATTTAAAGAAGGGATGTTAAATTGTAGAAAGGATGTTGTCACATTTGCCCTTATGTTGGTCCATCCCTTCGTGGACTAAACTCCTGAGGTCAAAAAGGTTAGAGTGCAATTGTGGGGACTCGTATGGCCTATTTGTAGATGGGGATTCTCTACAAGAGGAAAATCGGAGGGGGACTTGTCAACCCCATTCGGGGCTAGATACTTCTATTACTTCTACTAATACTACTACGATGGATAAGGATGGAGAGACTGGCTTTAACTCCACCTTTTTCAACTTCTGGATTCTAAAGTCAATGGATAAAAATAGGAGTGTTGATGAAAGGGAGTTGAAGGAATTAGAGAATGTGTTTAATTGTAGTCTGGAGGGAGACTGGAGGATCGGAGAATTCTTGGAAAACGGGGAAGAACCCGGGTATTGCTATCGGGATAAGGCTAGACAACACTTCTCAGGATCTGGTACGTTTACTCAGAAATCATTTTACAGTTTTTGTTTCAGCAGAAATTAGCAAGGATGTTTACTTAATGGAGGTTTGATTCGTAGAGAAAGTAGAAAGTAGAGAGGGATGGATGAAGGATTTTTAAGGCTTGGGAATTAAAAAAAATAATGGATACTGTCGGATATATTTATTGAGGCTTTTTTAAGGGTTTTCTGAGGGATTTAAGCCCCGTTTAGAAAATAGGATCTGTTTTAACTTTCAAGTGAATGTGTATATACTTTCTTTAGTGTGATCTTTCCCTATAAAAGGAATGAAAATGGGGTAAAAACCCCCCCTTCCCCGGATTGTATCTCTAACTAAACCCCCTTATGAATAACCTGGGTCTCTGGAATACAAACTAGAAGTGGGGATAGTTTGATGTAGACTAAACTAAGCATATATACTTTCCTAAATCAGTTAGATGTTCTCTTAGAACGGAAAAAGCTTGAGCTGAATAGTCCACTTCAATTAATTGCTAAAGAGTAAAAGCCAGAGAAGTTTAAGTTCCATCTGGGCACTGCTTTCACATCACAAATTTTGTTTCATTATGGTTACAAATTACACTAAAAATTACCCAAATACAGGTCAATGAAAGTGATACGTAGGGAATGCTAATGTTACTTTATGTGCTACTTTACTGTGGTTTCTGGAAGAAAACTCTGTAGGAATTGTATAAGTTGTTAGCAAACCTTTTATGTAATTTCCCTGGCCATTATTCCGTAGATTTAAGGGTTATTTCCCACAACATATAATTAAATAGGGCTGTTAATTGGGGTAATAATGCTGAACTAGAAATGCTGCTGTAACTAATCTAATAGATGTCCAACCTTTTCAAACGTCCAGCTCAACAGTTTTTTCTGCTTGTATCAACTTTATTATATTTATTTCGTAACCAATCCCAATATTAATACTTGATGGGAATGATAATATTATTTTACGTGGCTCGAAACCAAATACCTTTTACTCAGAACTTGCACTATCATGGATTCCCTTACAATTGATCTAGCCTCTATTCTTGGAAGTAATCTACCAGAATTGCACAGCACTAGGGCTTTGAATTGTTGAGTTAATTGAAGGGATCAGATAGGAAGTATTTTATTGACATTAGGCAAGGTAGGGGAGGAATTGAAGCATGACTGGCGTTGGCTGGGGGATGTTCGCTCATTTGGAAAGTGTTTTGTATCGAGATTTATGTTTTTAAGGGAGACTGAGGCTGTTTACTGTGTCAAAATTCCCCATCTTTATATTATAAACATGCTTCTATTAATCTAAATCCTTGTCCACATTCCGCGGCTTGTATATATAATATATGGTTGCTCAAAAAGATTTACAGCATGTTCAACATGGGAGAGGTACTTCTTTTAACATGTGAAGGATTGGCGTGCGGCATAATTAACCAAAGAGCATGTAGGCGAGGATATAGGGTGTCACTTTCATAACGAGGGGTTCCAACTACCGAAATCCTCGCCCGTATGCATGCCGCGGCTTTAACATGAAAAATATGTTTTGAAGCCGGTTTAACATGGGAGAGATGTCCTCTTTATGCATGGTAGTAAAGTTTTTGACTCAAATCAAATGGGCAAGAATGACCAATGGGAATATAATACAAATACGTCAGTTTAGTTGTCAAAAGATTGGCCTAAAATCCCCTTCTACGCTCCTAGATATTATAACAAAAAGGGATAAAAATCTCCAAACTGATTTAAAAAAGAATCTCACGTCAATATATTTGTTACTCAAGACCTCAAAAGGATAATAGTTGGATGGACCGGACCTACTTGACATTATTTATTTAGGTGAGATAATCTCCCAAATTGTTGGATAAAGCTAAGAGACATGCATGATAGGGCATTTCATCAAGCAATAAAAACAAATAAAATACGAAGAAATTCCCCTCACGTTCTTACAGCTCCAGTCACGTCTTGTCGTATGCGGCGGATGCTGGACTTTTTTGCGTTGTAGTGTGTTTACTTTACTAAAAGTACGCAACTTAGCAGCATTTTTTAGCCAATAATACCAGAAAAATAATAAATAAAGTGGAGGGTAGAAAGCAGAGTGTAGATGGAATCTGAGTACAACTTTATGTAGATTTTGTTTTATCTCTGCCAGTTTATGGATAAATATGTTACATAAAGCTTATATTATATTCTAAGGAAAGGAGGCTGGTTGTTGTTGATTTATAGGATCGCGAGTTCTGGTCCGTGTCTTGAGACATAAATTGGGATTTGGAGATGAGTCTTTGGTTGAAGAAAAAGGGTCTTTGGGGAATGGAAATAAATATGAAAATAGAGACATGAATTCAACCGAGGGGATGATGATGATGAGGATGGGTGGAATTGTGAATATAACGGTGATCTATGACGGACTTCCTAACTGGGCCTCCGGAATCCGGATCGGGATTAGGAGAAATGTTCTAAAGGGCGATTTGGTAGATCAAGAGGAACAAATGGGGAGTAGGATTCATATTTTAAATACAGGTAGGTAAATACTGCATTGTTTTGAAGGTTTTATAGGATATTTGGGGTTTGGGCCATGTCGGTAAAAGAATTGTATTGATTTATTTATGCTCAGGTTAAAATTGTTAAACTGGGAATAAACTAAAGAAGGAAACAATAAGGGTGACAGTACTTTGTTTTTATAAACTGCGTAATTATTAGTAATTACCGTATTTCCGGGTTTAAGTACACGGGGAGTTATTTTTCAGAAGGTGAAATAGCTTCACTTGAAGACAGCTACTTTTTACGTGTTACGTTACGTGGAAAGGTAGAGGGGAATCTAAACCGGAAATGCGGTATATTAGTTCAGAGCAATTTGTTACTTATCCATTCGGAGCAGAGACACAGAACCATGTGTGTTTGCAGGTTGATGTTATCTTAGCTAAAGATAAGCAATGAATGGGCTGAGCTATGCGTGTGTATTTATTTATTCATCTTCCGATTTGCTTTGTAACCTTGGGCAGATGAAACTCCGTCTATCCTTGATTGTACACAAGAGAAAGTTTGATAAACGGGAAGGGGAATATTGGAATTGATGTTCAAAAAGCAATCACAACATACTTTCTGATTAGAGAGAGAGTTGATTGTAGGAAATATTGAGGCAGTCTCTTTGCTCCGCAATCTTGGAAGGAAATAATAAGAAAGCAATGAAGCCAGAGGGGGTCTTTTTATTACTTCTTGGGAGTTTTTGTCCCGTTATTCATTATTTTTGAAGTTACTTTTGCCTAAAAATTTAAAGTTTCTGGGTGAAAGTAAAAATGGTTACGTAATATAAACCCGTAAGTACGTCTGAAATTGGAACCTTTTTCTTTATATTTTTTTACAGAACCAACCTACGAGAAATATTACCCGTTAGCCCATCACAGAGCCGTTTGGGAAGGTCTTGTCCTGAACAACAGTTATGGGGTTATAGAATCCGTGTATGTCTTCCAACCGGATAGTTTCTCCTATAGTTGGTTCCCCAATTCCAAGAAGATGAGCTCGATTCTGGAAATGAAGGTGGACGATGATGGGGTTTTAGAGGAGACTTTCTCTATTCTTGGATCAAATTCCAAGAATTCCAGTACGAACGGAGGAGTTGGAGAAAGTTCTTGGGGAACCTTTTATTTTATTTGTTCAACTTTGGTTATTTTGGGTGTTAGTGGATAATTATAATAAGTAACGATGAGTTTTGAATGTTTATTGAATGAAATAAAGTTTGTTCTGGTGTTGCATTATGGGAAAGTTATGAGAAATGCATAGTTAAGAGGCTAAAATATAATAAGATGGTGTAGCAGGTAATGGAGGAATGTGGTTGTGGTCAGAGTGGGAGGAGGTAGAAGGTATTTAATCTAGTCCATGTTGACATGAAGGAATGATTAATGAGACTTTGCTGTCTCTCCCTTCTCCGTCTTAGGGAAATGAGAATCAAGATAAACATATTTTAGGAAGAAAGTGGGACTTCATTTTAAGTAGGGTTTCGTAGAACGGGTTTTAGTAGATGATAACATCACACAGGGATTTATGGGATAGTGTGATTTGTGTGGAACAGAGTACATGCATATTGGACTACGTACACCATGATGATATGTTAAATCACAAGGAATCACACCTCTATTCGGTGTGATAATCACATCCTGTGATAACACTGTCAGTCAGGTGCCAAGACCCAATAAATAGATGCCTCGAACCAATAAATAGATCCCTCGAGGTACCAGAAAATCGG